>BHFT01013951.1:0-135240 GCA_004320025.1 Laticauda laticaudata | reverse complement strand
TATTCTGACTACTGTTTGAATAAAACCTTTTGTTGTTGGAACCCGGTCTACCTCGTGTGTTTTCAAACAAAACAATTGAGATTCAAGAAACTGGAAATGCCTTGTTTATTAGCTTGAATGTGGTCATTACCTAATTCAAAATATGGATGTTGCAATTTCTGAAGCTAAGCCAAACTTTCCCAGTGTAGTGCTGTTCCTCTATATTGGACTGTAATACAACTCTAAAAACTGCATAGATTATTTCAACAAAGCTAAAAGGGTCCAAGCACATCCCTTTTTCCCCACAAATGCCAATTCCACGCATCCAAATATACAATGTTCTCCTTGAAATGCAGAGTTTTTATTAAAATGTTTGTCTCTCACCTTCATGTTCCAGTTATCAGAGACAAGGTTTCCATCACAACAACAGATAACAATCAGGTACATTAAACGGGCATTTACTGTCCAATATCACTTCATCATCCATTTAAATAAAGGTAGAATTGCAAAACTAGCCATTGTGATTATTTGTGATGCAGTGGCCTTCAGTTCCTGCTTTAGCAGATAAGTCCTTGTTACTTGGTCAACTCCAAAAAAAGAAAGTAGGAAAAGGCCTGTCCCACAGGCACAATCAAAACAGTTAACCCTTTGACCAAAACTGCCTGCCAGCTTATTTGACCTCTACTTTATCCGATAGGCCGCTGATCACAGCAAGGCTAATTCCCTTCCTTTCCTTTTCCTATTAGAATTAACTCTGTCACCCACAATTGGTTGTTCAGCTGCCCTGCCTGCTGGGAGCAAATGACCCACCTCTGCTAACTCAAAAGCTTGACATTTTCTAATCCAAAATAGAAGTGGTATCATCAAACTCCATTTCTCCCCCTTCTGACAAGATGGTAGGATGTGGAAGAGGAATCTTCAGCTACCAAGCATTAAGCTTGGAGACCAGGCCCAAACCTTTGGTGGACAGTAGGATGAAGGACATCCTGAAAGGAAGGGTTGGCTACCACTGACTTGACCATACTGAATAGGTGATTTGTCCATTAAAGGTAGTCCTTGATTTAAAACAGTTCACTTAGTGACCAAAGTTACGACAACACTGAAAAAAGTAACCCATGATTGTTTTTCACCAACTTTGTAGCATCCCAACAGTCATAAGATCAAAATTCAGATCTTTGGCAACTGACTCATATTTATGGACAGTTGCAGTATTCCAGGATCATGTGATCAATTTTTGCAACCACCTTATAAGCAAACTCAATGGGGAAATCAGTTTCACTTAACAACATGTGACTAATTGAATAACTGCAGTTATTCACTTCACAGCTGTGCCAAGGAAGGTCATAAAATGGGGCACATTCACTTAAATGTTTTGCTTAGCAACAGAAATGTTGGGCTCAATTATGGTCATAAGTCAAGGGCTACCTGTCTTTATTTGATTTTTTCCTCCAGAATATTTCTCAGTTCCATAGGGCAGCAGTCCCCAACCTTTCAAGCTTGCCAGCCTGGCCTGGCCCAGCCTGGTGTGGGGCAGAAGAGTGAGTGGCAGGTAGACACATGCAGCTCCATTTCTGTGAGTGGTGCATGTGCACGCTCTATGCATGTGAGTAGAGGATGTTTGCACCCACGTGCAAAACTACTTGTGTGCAAGGCTGGCACTTGCATTCGCATGTGAAGTTCCATTTGCACAAGTGGGGCTTCTTGACTGGAGGGCGCTTGTACTCACCTGCCAAGCTCCACTCATGTGAATGGAGGGTGCTCTCACGCAAAGCTCCATTTATGTGAATGGAGCCTCATGCGTGAGCACAAGCACCGTCCACTCGTGTAAATGGAGTTTCACATGGGTGCATACCCTTGCCTTCCACTTACATGAGTGGATCTTCATGTGTACTCACTTTCCCATTTCTCCTGCAGCTCAGTTTCGAACAGGCTGTGGCGGAGTAGTTGGCCATGACCCTGGGTTTGGAGGCTTCTGCCATAGCAGGAAAAAAATCTGAATATGTTTGAAATTATGTTTTCTTCATATGTAATCCCATGACAGACTAAATGGGCATGAATTCCACTACCATAACGACAGTGTGTGTCTGGATCCAACATATGGTATAGAATTGCTCCATTAATTCATTATAAAATTATTGCCTGGCTTAATGCATGCAATATTTTAGAATGGTCTTTCAGTAGTAATTACCCACTGTGGTATTACGGCTTTGCTGTTAATCACTGGTAATAAAAATTATGTCAAGGGTAAACATTCCAAAACACTGCTTATTGGACTTCCGGTGGCGTTTCTGTCAGCGATGGACCAGAGACCACGATCGTGCATGGCTTTGATCCGTGCTTCCCTTGTTGAAAGGGTCCCCACGGGACCGGAGTCATCTGACCCACCTTGGAAGGGTGGAAGAAGAGGGGTAGACCGCCAGCTGGGTCGAGGGGAACCATATCTCCCCTCCCTAGCTATTACTTCCCTGGAAGACAGGGAGAAATGGCAGTCTAAAATGGCTGCCCTGAAGACGGAAAGCTGCCAGGACCCAAAGTATTGTGCTGGAGCGGTGAAGTGGTGAACGACGTGTAACCAGATAAAAGAACTGATTTTTTTCTTAACAATCCCGAGAAGTAGAAAGCACCCTCGCGCTAGAGTATCACAGCAGCGAACAGAAAATAAGAGGAAAATACAATGTAAACAAAATTGGAGTACAAAAAGTTACAATGAAATTAGAGACTAAATTTTGAACAATATAAATTGGCATTAATTAGGCATTGGATAAAATGCTGGACTTGCCTGGAATTGGTTATTATTAAGAAAATTAATTGTGGAAATTGTTGGAAATTAATGTTTAACATAATTAAAAGAGAAAAGAACTTTGAAAAGTGGAAAGTGATACAGAGCACCATCTAATGGTCAGAGGCTTCTTTTTTCCTACAAAATCTTATGGAAATTTACTGGACTCATAACTGTTATGAAACAAAAGATAAATAAAATAATAAGAACCCAGGAATTTTTTTTTTAAAAAAAGAGGGAGAAACTCGACTAAGAGGATATACAAATGCAATTTCCTGGGACTGTTGGGTGTTGATTGTGAAAGAGACAGAAGGATTAACAAGAAAAACAAAGATAAAAGGAGACTTTTGGCAAGGATTGCAATAAAAGACTTTGAATATTAATAATTTAACTGATTATAAAAATGGAAGAAATAAGCAAAGACTTTAAGTTTGGAATTGCAACATGTAAGAGGAATGTTGAAGAAATAGCAGGGGAATTTTATTGGAAATATTGGAAAGGAAATAATGGTACAGCAGAAGAACAAAGAAATTCAATGAGGTGGAAGTAACAGGGAAGAAGAAGAGAGTCAGATAGCATGGAGAACAAGAAACTGGCAAAGACGCTGGAAGGATTAAACGATGACATTGATGACAGAGGTCAATAGAATAAGAGAAAACGCTCCCGAGGATTAAAACGAAGAAAAAAATATACAAGAAGAAACTTAAAAAAGAGAACAGGAAGGGGGGGGGGAGAAGATGGGCGAAATGTTAGAAGGGAAAGAAGGAAGATAGGGAAATTTAGAAAGGGAAAGGTGGGCTAAAATTTAAAAGAATAATACAAGTTGAAAAATTCAGAGATAAGGTTAGGGTTTATAAGGGGTACCACATGGAATATACATTGGTATTTAGTTTAACTTGTTGGGAAATACCTAGGAATGTTAATACAATTATATATATATATTATATATGTTCTGAGGTTTCGCGGTATTTCTTCTCTGTGGATCTTTGATTTAGGGTTTTCTCCCGCGTAGAATTGGGAAGTATAAGGCAACGTTTTTGATTGAGTTCATCTCATCTTCAGGCTTGTTTTTCACTTGTGCTTCTCAGAGTTATGTGAGCTTGCAGCTGCTTCTTTAATGCTATGGGGGTGTGATTGATTGGGTGGGGGTTTGGCTGTGTTCTGATTGGTAAGGGGGGTTGGGCGTGTTTTGATTGCTGGGGTGGTTTCTGGCTTAGGTGGGGGCCTGGTTGGTGCTCAGGTTAGTCCTTAGTTGCTGGGGGATTTGAGCTGGTGACTTCAAATGAACACAAGAACGTCAATCAAAAAAAGAAGACTGACCTCTTCCTGGTCAACTCAAGCCCACAGGCATTTTGATGACTTTAAAAATAAGAACCATCGAAAACGAACACTTCAACAACCAGAATAATCAGAGAAGCATAGAGATAGAAAAACGCCAACAGCATGATAAACAAGAATGATATTCCGTTACACCTATTTGGAACCTGCTCACATTTAATAATGAGTACTAACATGAAGAATGACACAGACCAACACAGTGCCACACAAGTGCTACCACATTCAGCAGAAAAATCACACCACACAGAAGCAGGAGACGACCAGAACCAGGCATACTGCAAGCTGGCACCATACACTTCAAACCCCTTGCCATACAATAACCGAAGCAACTGCCCAATGAAATGTGGCACGACCACGAACCGAAGCCAAACAACAAGATCAGCTCAGCTGCAATCCCAGCATAAGCTTAACTGAGCAGCCAAGGCCCTAAGCAGAACAACCCAGCCTCAGACCGCACCCCTACCATCAGAACAACAGCCAAACCCACCATAAGTCACACCCACTAGCAGTTAACAAAGGAAGAAGCAGTGCAAGCTACATTACTACTGAGAACGCACAGAGTGAAAAACAAGCTGAATGATGAATGAGACTCATCGAACGTTGCTAGATCTTCATTCTACGCGAGAGAAACCCGAATAACCAAAGATCCTTATTTATATATTGAATATGAACTGTTATCAATGTGTTGTTTAATAAACTTTTCTTTCTTTGAGGATTAATAAGGGAAGGAAATTGAATTAAAATATATTATTAATGTTATAGTAAAGTGAAGATAAAATGAGATTTTAAGAAGTATTTTAGTGATTTACTGAAGGAGATGTTAAGTTGACTTATACACGTTGATTAATGGATATTAGAATTGTTAATGAGATATTTTATTGTGATTAAAGTGGGGGATGGAAAATAACGTGGATCTAAATTAATTGGTTATTTTTACTTCTTTTAAGATTGTTTATTATATATTGGTTAGAGAAATTAAGGAAATATGATGTGTATGTAAAATAAATAGGTGGTAAACTGATATGGAATTGGGGAATAAAAAGTTGAAAACTTATGTATGGATGAAATGATCTTGATATTGAATTAATGAACTGAAATATGAATTGCAAATTTATTTAAAGTTGAATGAAATGGATAATATGAGTTAATGTTATATAAGATTAATGGCAATGAAAATACGACTATGTACAAATGTTATAATCTGGAAACATGTTGCTCACATGAAAAGATGTATAAAATTTAAAAAATAAACTTTTTACAAAAAAGCTCCACTACTTATTATGATTCTGCATTTCAAAAGTCCATGCAGTAAATTATTGTATTTACCTTGATAGCCACCTAGTGGTAAAGTTGGATTTTTATGTGTGTGTGTTAAAAAAAAAGCCCAAACAAGTTACATACAATATATATTGTACAACAGAAAAAAAAATTTCCAATAGCATGAGAGAACTGAATTTGAAAACAGGAAATTATTTTTAGTGTTTTTGATAGCTTGATAAATGACTGGTGTTGCAGTATTAGTGGCATAGCTAAAAAATAGAGAAAGGGTGGTTTTTTTTGGATAGCTGTGACTGAACTTCCAATTCTTTTGGAAAGCAGATCTGGTGAGCTCCCTTCTGAGTCACAGCTAACCAAAATCCTAATTGGTATTAATATGTCTTTTCTATGGAGCAACTGCTGCTAGTTCCAAAAGAAAACTGTTCCATTGATCAAGCTCCAAGCTTATGCAGCATCCACCGATAATACATCTGAAATAAAAGTACAATGGATTTACAGGGTCTTACACAGAGAGCAAAAATAAATAAGTCAACATGTCCTGCTAAGCGTTGCTTTGCATGATACAGGTAGTCCTCAACTTACAACCATAATTGGAATTTCTCTTGCTAAGCCATGCAGTTAAGTGAGTCATGCCCAATTTTATGGTCCTTTTTTTGCTGCAGTAATTAAGTGAATCAAGTGTCTGAGTTTTGATCACAAAACAGTGGGGATACTGTGACAGTCGTAAGTGCGAGGACTGGTCACTTTTTTCAGCAGAGTCAGCTTGAAATGGTGGTAACTAGTCAAGGATTAATTGTATGTTTTAAAAGATCTGTAGAACCTGCTTTCAAGAAAAAATTGTTTTACTGCTCCAAATATCTAAATTAGAACAAATCAAGTTTAAAAAGAGAATTGCAATATTTTGAATATGTGCTGTTAAATGGACTCGGCCATCTAACAAAATAAAGAAAATGTGAAAATACTGCATTTGCCAACTCAGACTTTTCACTATAAATCACGAAATTATATTAGTACAAAGGGAACTAAACAAGCAGCAATATTGTAATAGTCCAAGTCACATAGGTGCTACATTTCCTCAGTATCACAAAATTTGCTGCGTTGGATTTTGCATACAGTTTAATACAAATATTTGAGACTACATCTGGATACATCTACATATTCCCCTTACTATGTAACTACAATTTGTTATATTGTAATTTGGGATTGAAATTAGTCTTAAAATATACACAAAGTAAGAGAACATGAAGAATTTGTCCAACACCCCTGATATAAAATACAGCTCATGATTCTTTCTATCCAAATGAATATTTTTTTAAATTTTAGAAATATTTGAATGGTGCTTTCATAACTGAAAAATATCTCAGAGAGATATGGTCAGAAATCTTCAATGAATGGCAATTATTAAAAAAAAATCCTTAACAATATTACTAATTAAACATAATTAGAAGTTACTGTAATCACTATCTGGGGGTTTCTAGCCTGATTGATGCCTTTAATGCTACACCACTCTTGTTTATTTGTATCCCATCTTTATTATTTTTATTAATAACTCAAGGCAGCGAACATAACTAGGACACCTTCCTCCTGTTATTTTCTCCACAACCACCATCCTGCGAGGTGGGTTGGGCTGAAAGACAGTGACTGGCCCACAGTCACCCCGTTGGCTTTCATGGCTAAAGGGGAATTAGACCTCATAGCCTCCCAATTTCTGCCCTTGAGTTTTGATCGCTAGACCAAGCTGGCTCTTGTTATCTTTGTTTATCTATACCTTCAGGTTTAACCCTATAGAGCATTGCATGAAAACCAACCAGACATAAAGATATTTTTCCCCCATCCCATTTGTCTGCTAATTTGCCCAGCACTGTCTCAATTCTCATCTTTTCTCCTCATCTTTCCTACTATGTTCTATTGGTTTCTGATGATTTATCAATTGATATTTGTAACTTATGATTAATTATTGCAACTATGATTAGGATCTATGACCTATTACTTGCTCTTTATATGTACACTGTGAGCTTGTTCACTGGAGACAAATTCCTTGTATGTCCGATCACGCTTGGCTAATAAAGAATCCAATTTTATTCTAGCACATGGGCATATATCCCTTTCGGTTGAGAATACCATATAAACTAAATAAGTAAGCATATTGGAAGGGGATATTTGGCATGAATTGCACAAAAATTTCTCAAGATTTACTGAAATGAACTGGGTTACAGAAATTTCAGCAGCTCGACTATTTCTGACCCTTACAGTGTAGTACCAAATGGATAAAAGGTATGGAATAGGCCCCATCCACCCTGGCTTGTATCCCAGCCACCTTTGCAATTAAAAGCTAATCTAGGCTTATGATGGCCTGATCAAAATCAGATTTACAATGTGTTGAAGAAAAAAAAGTGTAATCCTTCCAGCTACCTCATTTTGGGGAAGGGAGGTTTGAAAAGATCAAGAACCATGGAACTACCGCTGACTCTTTTGTGGTTGATAGCTGCTTAACCATAAGATACCCATTAATCCAGATGACAGGCAGAGTCAAACACAGGCCATAGATACAGATTGTGGTTCAGGGTCTCCACCATAATTGTAATTTTGACAATGGTCAGGGTTCAGATGACAGGGCAAATCCAACCACAATATGACTTAGCACATTGGGCAAATGACCCCGCATAACCCTGTATTTTGAGTGCTGCGTGGAATGGGTTTATATATTGAATCAAATGTGACACTGGATGATACCTACCTGTTCCTTTTCATGAGAATATCTGAAAGGTTGGTAGAAGGGTTATGTGTGGCATTGTTGAGCCCCTTTCAAAAAACAAGGGACTATAAATGGCAATTAAATAATCCTCATCACCTCTCCATTTTATCAAATAATTTACTTGGTAAAGCTGTTACATAATCTCAAATCATAAATGATTAAGAAGATCTGTGCCTTGTGTAATAGCGGGCAATCAGCAGAATAACTGGATGAACTTGTCCCAGAGTTAGAAGATACAGCAGATGTGCTTCAAAAATCTCTTTGGCAGCTTTTTAATTCTTTCTGGTAACATGTCTCCTTTTATCACAAGTGTACTCCCACAAATATCTTTCAAATGTGAAAACAGTAGAAAATATTACCATGTAATATAACCCAATTTAAGATCCTTGGCAAGTATCAGCCAGCTATAGCCAATTCATTCATCCTCTTTTTGTCCTTCATTTTTTCTTGTGTTCTGAGCAGTCCTTCCACATTTCTTTGTTGCCAAGAATGTTCAATTTTGATAGTTTTTCTTTTTGTGGGTGTGGGGGGGTGTTAGAGGAGAATTGCAAATTATGCAGTTTACATGCGTTTGCTGATACCATTATTTTTTATATAGAAGATGCAGTTTTCTCAGCCTTACCAGAGAACATTGATTTCTTTATGATAAGAAACCATCCACAGAAAACAAGCAGAGAAGAAGATAGATCAGTCTAACATCTATTGTATACAATCTCTGCTTTAGCCTTGATAGACAAATTCATGAATTGTTACTTAAGCAAAGAGAACTGAAAAATTCTTGAAGTTCTGAGAGCAAGATAATATACAGAGGTGGCTTACTGGAAGTAAGACACAATCAGATTTGCCAGATTTATATAGCAATAGCACTTAGACTTATATACCGTTTTATAGTGCTTTACAGCCCTTTCTAAACGGTTTACAGAGGCAGCCAATTTCCCCCAACAATTTGGGTCATTTCACCCATCTCAGAAGGATGGAAGGCTGAGTCAACTTTGAGCCTGGTGGAATTTGAACTGCCAAATTGTAGGCAGCTGGCTTTCAGCAGAAGCTTTCAGTACTACACTGTAACCACTGCGCCTCAGAGGCTCCTATTTAGCTGCCTAGCTCACACACGGTCCATAGGGAAGGGACCACCATGGAGAAGGCCTCCTTTTTTCATCCTGCTAGGAGTACATCGCTAATAGATGGGATCTACTATTGTTCTGTGCCCTGCCTTTCTGTCCATCAGGAGAGATGCAATGGGAGATAATTAGGACTGCAGAAAAAACAATTACTACCATCCTGCCTTCCATCGAGGACCTGTATGCTGCACAAATCAAAAAGAGGGCTGTGAAAATATCTGCAGACCCCTCGCATCCCTGACATAAACTATTTCAACTCCTACCCTCAAAACGATGCTATAGCACACCAGAAAACCAGACCCAAGAAAAGGTTTTTCCCGAATGCCATCACTCTGCTAAACAAATACTTCCCTCAACACCGTCCAACTATTTATTGTCTGCATTAATATTACTATTAATCCTCCCATCCTTCCTCCCACTTATGACTGTGACTGTAACCTTGTTGCTGTATCCTAATGATTTTTATTGACTGTTTCCTAGTATGATTTGATTGCTGATTGTACCCTATGACAATCTTTAAGTGTTGTACCTTATGATTCTTGACTCTTGATGAATGTATCTTTTCTTTTATGTCCACTGACAGCATTTGCACCAAGACAAATTCCTTGTGTGTCCAATTGAATTGAATTGAATTCTTTGTCATTGTACAACACAGTATACATACAACGAAATTCACATAACACCCAGAGACCAGACTCAATATGCACACATACGATAATCCCCAAATACCTCCCCACCCGCCAAAATTCCCCGCCTCCTAAAAACACACAAGCATCCACACAACAGACCAAGTAATACTGTCCAACAGCTCACTGATGGGGTCCTTAAGTTCATTGTTAAGTGCAGTTATAGCTCTGGAATAAAAACTATTCAGAAAACATGTGGTCTGAGTTTTAATTGTTCTGTATCTTCTGCCAGAAGGCAACAGTTCATCAAGATTGTGAGCAGGATGGGAAGAGTCTCTGAGAATGTTGTGCAACTTCCTTAAACAGTGAAATGCAAAGATGTCATCCAGGGCCGGCAGCTGAACCCCGAGGATATTCTGGGTAGTTTTAATGATTCTCTTTGGAGCTTTTTTGTCCACTACAGAGCTGCTCCCAATCATGCTTGGCCAATAAAGAATTCTATCTATCTATAGGTGACCCTTCAAATAGCATGATCCAGGGGCATGTAGTGCTTTAAAAGTGATAACCAGACCTTAAAATTATATCCAGAAGCAGATTGGCAGCCAGTGCAGCTCCTGCAAATCGAGATGACATGAGCACGAGTCAATGTTAGCACAAAACTCTGAGCTACTGCATTCTGAACCAACTGAAGCTTTTAGATACTCTTCAAGGGCAGCCCAATGTACTATAGAGCACCTTACACAGGAATGTGATGAGGTGATCAGGGTGTGGGTGACTGGAAAAGGCAGATTGGTCCAGGAATGGGCTTAACTGATGTATAACTTGTAGCTGGCCCCTCTGGCTATAACTGTCATCTGCTCCTTAAGCAGAAGTCATGAGTTCAAAAAAACCTCCAGATTATGCATTGGGCCAGTCTGGGGCAGTGCAACTCCATTCATGACCAAAGATAATTGGTAATTCTCCAAGAGCCTCTAACTCACTCCATCTCAACAGGGTTCAGTTTTAGCCTGTTGTTCCCTATCCAGACCTAAACAGTCTCCAAGCACCAAGAGAGGGCAGCCACAGCACCACTTAATTGACCACAGGCAGAGGTGTACAGCCGAGTATTGTCAGCAAACTGTTTGATATCACATCCCATGATGACGGACGGTCTCTCCTCTCTCAAATTCATGCAGATGCTAAACAGAAGTGAAGAAAGCAGCAACCCTTGAACAGCCTTGCAAATCAGGACCCTAGGATCAAATCAGGACCTTGCACTCCTAATTGGCACCGACTGAAAATGGCCTCAGGGGAAGGAGATGAACCAGAATAACACATACCACCTCCAATACCCAGATCTGTTCCAGAAGGATATGTAGTGGATGGTATCAAAAGCCACTGAGACACCAAGTAGACTACATGGGACGTATTATCCCATCTCACTCCCACCAGAGGTCATCCCAAAGTGCAACCAATACTTTTTCCATCCCATATCCAGGCCTGAATTGCAGTCGAAGGGGGGCCAGATAATCTGATTCATCCAGAGTCCTCAGAAGCTGCAGCGGACCACTTTCTTAATGATGATCTCCAAAAAGGGAAAGTTGGAGACAGGATGAAAATTTTCCATCTGGGTAGGATCTAGCAATGGCCTCTTTAAGAAGGGGGCAAACCACAGCCTCTTTATGGTCTGGGGCACCATCCCCTCCTTCAAATAGCATTTGCCATCACCTTCACCCACCCACATCGCTTCCCAGGAGGTGGGAGTGGAGAAACACTGATCTAAAGCACAGATGGTAAGCTGATATTCCCTAGGAATCCTATCCACTTCCTTGGAAGCTACTGGTGAAACTGTTCCGTTATCTGGGCAAAGACCTACTCCAGCATTTCCACTGGGCTTAAGTACACACTGACATCTAATTCTGATTCTGAGTGACATCCCAGCCAGTGTGGTGAAGACTTGCACAAGTATCTTCATCACGTCAGGAGTCCAGGACTGCCAGATTCCAAGGAGTCAATAAAAGTTCAAAGAACAAATCAGCCAGCAGCCCACCCAGGGTCCGACGTTTGGTCCTTCAATGATGTCGAACATTGGCCTGCAAGCATTGCTAGTTGCATCATTACTGGCTGTTCTGATTGAGGCTTCCAGAAACAACTTCTGAAAAGTTCTAATTCTCCATCCTACTTTAGGTAGAAATCTTCAGGTTCTCAAGATCTTTGAGACAGTGGTGATGCTTGGGCTATATTTGGAATTTTCCACGTCTACATTATATGCTGTTATACGAAACCTGAAAAGAGTTTCAGATCAATAAAGTAACTGCTCAGGAAGCTACAGTTGCAGCTTGTACATGATGAATAGGATGTTAAGACTCGTTTGCCACAGCACAACCTTCAATTTTGCATGCTATTGCTCAACCTATTTTGAGGTTTGCAAGTTTGCAAAACAATTGCCTCTTTTTAGTGTGAATGAATCATTATCAGCAAAATATGGCACCATCCTTAACTCCGCCCTATCTAGATCTTTCTCTCTCTCTATGAAGTGTCCTGCAGAATTATCCTCAATACTTAACTATAATTTAGATCCAGAACCCTCACTACTTGCCCAGAAACATTAAACTTCACCCCCCAAAGATTTCAGTGTTAAGAATTATCCTATTTTGCTGACAATCCTCTAGACATTAGGAAATGCCTCCACTGTAAAGATCTAAACTGTTCCTAAAATTTGACTACTGTACCCCTGGTTTTATTAGAAGGAAACTGATTTGCCTTTTTCAATCAGAAGTCCAGGAAACTAAAATTTAAATTAAGAAATTAAGGTACAAAATAGCACCAGAATTGTATTGCAGGTATTCTTTGGGCTTCATATAAAAACAGTTTCTTCCCAAATGGGAATTGAAAAACTGAATTATGCAAAAGCAAGCTCCTACTAGCGTTGGAATGAAAAGGATTTAAAAAAATGGACTTGAAAATGATCTGCAATACTTCCATAGATCAAGAATGCTGTTTATTGGAAGGTGGGCGGTTAACAAATTCAAACAAACAGAAATATTTTTATATATGACCAATTAGCTATACTTATGTTATGTAGATCAGGTGCCTTAAGTACAGGTAGTCTTCTGCTTACATTTGTTTAGTGACAGCTCTGAAAAAAGTGACATTTTTTCACATGTACAACCATTGTGCATTCCCATGGTTGCATGAACAAAATTCGAACGCTTGGCAATTGTATTTTTGACAGTTACTATGTGTCACAGTGTTATGTGATCCACTTTTTTCGATCTTCTGACATTTTAACTTGGAACGGTCACTAACTGAATTGTTGTCAGTTGAGGACCACCTGTACATTTGGGGGAAGAGTGATTAAGAGAAAATGACATGACCAGTGAAGAAATGGCCTGAATAAAAGACCTCTTCTGAACATCTTTTTGGTTACTTCCTCCTGGCTATAAAAAAAGGTGCATAATTCACCCAAATGTGAATGATGTTAAGCTTCTCTATTACCCCCAAAAGCTGAACATTCAAGCATTAAATATAAAAACACATTTGAATTTTATTGCTTGAGGAATACAGCATATGAAAAAGCACAAGAATGCCCAAAGGAAAAAAGTTGCAGGGATTCAAAATTATGATACATGCCAGATGCAGTAAAATGTTAACCTGAACTCTGCATCAGAAAAGAAAAAGTTCTCACTTAAAAAAATGTTTCATTTAAAACAGGAAGAGTAAGGGTATCGTAGTACAGATTAGGAAAGCCAACACTGCACATTAACATAGTTTCATTAGCCTAGGGTTTCTACCTTTGGTACATCAACCTTCATGACAACTAGATCTTGTCCCAATACTTAACAAGTTGAACCCATCTTTTTTTTTCAGCTGAACATTCAAACTAACATATTTCTCAATAACCAGTGTATGCAAGTTAGTTCATGGGAAGCCCCTGAAAACTTAAATTGCAGTCAGGCCTTTAATTCCATGTCTATTTTAGTCTTCTGCTTCACAGATAGGATGCTTTTGCCATTCACTTACATATTTCTGTAACCATGAAAATCTTATCACTTTAAAATGTTTGATGTATACATATGCAAGACCTGAGACTGCACCTTACCTCTACAAAAAAGTACCAGAAAAATATGAGTTTTTTTCTTTCAAGTATATCATCAAATTGTAAATAGCTATGTTGAGAACTGCTAATTTTTTTTAAAAAAAATCACACCCTAAAAGATATTCCTCATTCAAGTTTTATTGGCCAGCCTAGACTTTCAAGCCACCAAACTAAACTTTGCAATTAAATTGTTACTTAGTCCTCTATCTGAATGTAGAAGCTGTCAGTGTGACAAGATAAAGCTTCTCTATATTGGCCTGAAAAACTGTTAACATTGTGTTGCTGACATCATTTGAGTAATCAGAATTAAATAAAAATTCCTTTGATAGTGAGCATGCTCATTAATTCCAATGTTTGCTTTTGCAGTCCTATTTAAACATTCCTCATCAAACAGAATTAAAAACAAATGTTGTTCCAAATTTTACTTTTCCTTCAAATAGCATGTGCATTATAACATGCTTAGACTCTGCTTGTATTCCCATCTCTTGTTAAAATTAAACAGTTTTTAAACAAGAACCATTTTAATTCTCCAAATTAGGGAACGTCTGAAATGAAATACCTGTTTTGCTGAGAACACTGAATCAATATCATAATAAAGTTCTGGGTTTTATTTTTTAATTTTTTTTACCCCATACACCCCCAAAAAATCATGTAGCTGTACAACGGCTATTAAGCATACATTTTTCTAGTTTGGCAAAAACGTATAATTTCTCAGATTGGTGATATTAAGCAATGTTACTCATTGCCATGTATCTCTTTCCTTACTTAAAAGACAAAGAATTCAAAGTACACTGAACCCTTTGCTTTTTTTTTCTCCCCAAAGCAGATTAAATGCCTTCTCTATTTCAAAAACACAAATTAAAAATGTTTACACAAGATTCTATGGTTAAAAGGGAAGAGAAATGCAAGTGGGAATTTAGAGTTTTCTGTATAAATTCTGCTATATTTTATAAATGTTATTGTAACACTGTTGATCAAATAAATGACGCACAGCTCTCTAAAATTTCCATAAACACCATTAAAAATCCAAAGTTGATATGATACTGAACCTTATGTCCTCAAAAGTTCAAAAAAGACAGTTTTGACATGTACAGCACACAACAGCAGACGTCCTTAAAATACCAAAGGCTGGTCCAAGGTGAAGACAAAGTTACAGGCAAGCATTCATTTCACTGGTTTTGTTGTGCAGGAAAACTATTTCTTGGTGAGGACTGAAAGCTCCGCCTAGAAACATTTCAGATGTCATCTTCGTCATCTTCATCTTGAGAAGATCCTGCTTGGTTGATTGCACTGGCAGAGGCAGCAGCAAGCTGGGCTTGTTGAGCAGCTTGTTGCATTTGAAGCCATTCCTGCTGGGCCAGCTCTGCCTGCTGTTGTCTAGCCTAGGAAGGTAAAGCAAGAAGTTCAGAGAGAATTGATGCAGTGCACTGTATATCACAGGGGTGTCAAACTCGCATCACCAAGGCAGTGTCACATGACGTATCGGGACTTTTTTCACCCTTTGCTAAACCGGGTGGGGACAGGGCCAGCCAGCACATGATGCATCTGGCCCGCGGGCCGTGAGTTTGACGGCCCTGGTATATCACTATTCACCTGCCAGTTGTGAGGAGGGATTACATAGCTTTTAGCAAGCAATTATAGTTTTTCCTTTAAAAAAAACTAACTTTGGAGCATCAAGCCTGATTTGCTTATCTACCTATTTATGCATTACAATTTGGAGGCTCTCCTGATGACTCTTGGGTGGTCTACAGTGAAGAAACATTAGAATGATATCAAAAAAGAAAAAAGATTCATATGCAGCTTGAAGATCGATATAGAAACAGAAACCCATCAATGGGTGTTTCACCTTCAATCTACTGCAAAGTGTGGGAGAATAACCAGGTCTTCACAGTAACTTCCTGAACACTATCAAGGTAGTTATCACTGGGATCAAATGGGAGACACTCCTCACTCCTCCACCCTTTTGAATGTTCATCCTGCTACTGGCATACTTAACACAAAGAGAATTAATGTTTTATTTATACTGACTGGAGAAAATGGGATCACAAGAGTTAGCAGGCACACAATGTGGAAAACACATTGAAAGGACTGCACTAGTGCTGTTTGTCTAGCATGCTGAGTCCCAAGCCCCTTGGGACAAACAAAGTTGGAAGTGTGAAAGCAATTAAAGTCTTGCCAGTTACAGGCAGCAGCTGCAAGCAGGCTAATTAAGATCATAGAGCTGAGCTTGTTAACTTGCGGTTAGTGCTTTTTAGAAGCATGCTCACTGCAGAGAAAAACAACTCAAGAAGACAGTCTGCTTAGGCAATTGCTTGCTCTGCAATGGGGGAAAAGGAAAATAAAAGTGAGTCAAGTGCAGGATGAATACTAACTGACTGTGATAGTAAACACATGACAGAGAGGGGGAAGGGGGAGAGAAAGACTGCAAAGACTGTAAATGTGCGCATTTGTCACAAATTTACTTTTTCAGCACTATCGTAACTTCAAACTGACAGTTTTTCATCAAGGTCTACCTGCAGATGACAATGCACTCTACATGTCAACACATTGTATATACCTGTAAGCTGTGGAGCTGTAGATAACTATGTTGGCTTATAAGACAGACTCTAATTAGGAATCTTAAGAGTCTCAGAGAATAGTGTCAACAAACTTGAGGCAGAACTAGACTTTTGTTGCACTTCTGACATACTGGCCAAAATTGACTGGTACTGCCATTAATGACAGCAGGAAATGTTTCAAGGGTCATAGATATAATTAGAGATGGCAAACCAGTCCTTTCCTTCTCGAAGTAGGTACTAAATGCTTTATGTGAAGGCCGCAATATCAGTATCTCTGACAATGGCCATGACATATAGATTATAGCTTAAACTATAAAATGACAAACAGCATGAATTAAAACAGGAAATAAAAGAAACAGATATTTTGTGTGTCAAAGAAATCAAGAAAAGGGGGAAGAATGTAATAAATCTGAATTTGTGGAACAGAATTTGTGCTCTGATTTTGTGGAACAAAGTTGAGTATGTGTTAGGAAATAAGGATATATATTTAAATATGAATGTATTGGCTAAAATGTATAGTATGTCAGAAAGTACAATTTGATATTAAATAGGTTATCATGGATAAATATGAAAGTAGTAATCTACACATTAGGAGTAGCTGCACATTATATTTCACTGGAAGGAGATAATGGAAGAACCAGAGATGAGTTTGCCAGGAAATTGTACAACATTCTTAATAATGAATGCAATACAGGGCAACAATTATTCTATGAGATGATATGAATGGGAGGATGGGAATAATAAAGAACAGATGAAGCAATTTGGCCATCTGTCAAGATGAATGACACTTGTGATAGGATGAGCACCTGTTTAGCAAGTGACTTTCAAGTTTAAGCTTACTTACATGACGAAGGAATTAATGCAAATTTAAGGGCACAATTAATGATGTATGAGACTGAGAGAATCAGTGAAATATACAAGGGTGATTTGAATGTGGAACAAGCTACTTTTCAGCAGTGGGAAGAGTGGATCTAAGAAAAAAAGTGGACCTGGAAGAAAAGGAAAGAAATGAGAATTGAAAAGAAAATGAGTGCAGAATAAGACAGTATGAGTTCTAAAGAAATATTATATAATAGAATAATTTCCAATCAGAATGAATGACATATGAGCCATAAGCAAGACAAACGTTACTGAGTGCTACAGAACTGTATGAAGTTATCTAATGTGAAGTATAAAAAAGCATGCATGGTCATGTGGATGAGGGAGAGATGTGTTTAACACAATAACTGCTGCAAAAGGGGAAGATGACAAAAAGGTATTGTGTTATGCATATAGAAAGAAAAAAGATAAACAAGAATATAACTTGAGAGCAAAAAATGTTAAAAATAATTGAGGCATTCTCAATTATTATTGGAGCATGATATAAGCCAAAGAGACAGGAAAATTTGGATGAAAATAAAAGCAATGTTTTGGAAATGGGTAAGGAGGCACCTTCTTTGTTCACCAAAGATAGGGTAATGGGAGATATTTTAAGACGTTCAAATGCTAACGGTATGAGTATCTTATAAATGTCATTTACAAGTTGTATCTTGTAAGTATGTAAAAGCCTTTTTGGGCCAACTTATTATATGGAAGTGAGAACTGTATATAAACAGAAACATAAAAGCAAGTTGAATTCCACTTCAGAATACTAAAGAAATGTAGAAATAAGTGCTGAATGACTAAGTACAAAAGTGAATGAACACTGAAAACGTGAATTAGTAGTCAATTGCAAAACAAATAAGTGAAGAAGAGAAAATGTAAGAAGAGAAAGACCAGAAAAGTCATGTTTAGATGGAGAGATGAAGTCAATTAGATCCTGAAAAGAAAGAGGCAGAAGTTTTCGAAGAGATAATTAAACAACCTTTAAAAAGATACAAAGAGGTATTGTGAATTTAACTGAAAGCAAAGCCTTCCCATAGGAACAGAACATTTGGAAGAACAGCATTGCCAATGTTAGCTGAAGGGAAAAAAATGCAATTCTTAAATTGTGACTCATTCCCACACTCATAATACAGGTAGGCTTTGCTCACTAATCATTTGTTCGGTGAATATTGAAATACTTAAAAAAAATAACTTTACAGTCCATTTTTGAACTTTGCGGTGTCCTTCTGTCATGTGATCTCAGACCAGAGAGACTGGAGAGAAAGATTTCAAGAGAGTAAATCTGTTTTCTACACATCAAGAGCAATGCAATCCTGCTGGCAACAGGAGAACGTCAGGCAAGGCAGATGCTGCCTAGAAAAATTGCTTGTTTTGTAACTTTCCATTCTCCTTGCTTAAGTTTTTGCTTCTCCACTCTCCTTGCTTATTCCTAAGTCGTTTTGTGTACAGGTAATCCTCAAGTTAAAACAAAAACAATTTGTTCAGCTGCCATTCTGAGTTATGGCAGTGCTAAATGAATGGTACATTCAGTCCCCACAGTTATACTGTTGTTGCATTCAGCTGGTGACATGATCAAAAAGTTAGGCACTTGGCAGACCGGCCACTCCTATGATGATCATAGGAGGACTTCAACTCTCCTCCATCACCACCTTCCTCCATCTCTGCCCTTTTGTCATCCTACACTCCATGGCCCCTTCAGTCTATTGCCCCAGCTAACCTTTGCTGTTTTCTTGCTTCTACGCATCTGGCCTGGTCCTTCATGAGGCAGCTGCTGGCCATATGAAATCTTCTTCCTAAGTCCCAAAGGTGCTGTTTCAGGAGGCAACTGGACTTACTTGGTTTTTTTTTTCTTTTGAAGACGTTTTGCTTCTCTTCCAAGAAGCTTCTTCAGCTCTGTCAGAATCCTTTCATTGCCCACTATTCTGTCAGAGCTGAAGAAGCTTCTTGGTTGAGAAGCAAAACGTCTTCAAAAGAAAAAAAAAAACAAAAACAAGAAAGTCCAGTTACCTCCTGAAAAAGCCACCTTTGGGACAACCATGACCTGAATGACTGAGAATCTCTACGGACTCTTTTTCCTAAGATTGCACACAGTTGTTTCTTCGCAGAAGCTTGGGGGGGGGGATGTTACGTGGCCAGCAGTGGCCTTGCAAAATCCCAGGCTGAGTTTGCTTGGTCAGCACAAGACAAGAAGCTGATGAAGGTCAGCTGGTCTGGCAGAGTACAGGGGCCTTGGAATGCTTTGCACCATGCTGCTGATTTAGGCTGGTGGGAGGGGTTGGGATTGGGAGGGACCAAGCCAGGAAGGTTTGGGTCGGAATGGGTCCTCAACTAACAGCTGATGGGATCTGGTTAACAACAGCAATCGAAAATGCTAGGATTGCCATTGCTAAGCAATGTGCTCACATGATGCTAAGCTTTACGACTGCATCACTTAACAACAGAAATTCTGATCCGAATTGCCACCGTAACCTGGTATTACCTGTATGGTACTTTAACGAGGTGGAAGAATGGAACAAATGATAAGATTTAATGTTATGAGATTGCAAGCTTTCAGATTTCCTTCAATATCTGAAAAAAATCAGCTGTGCAATAGTCTTGTTAATAGTACTTACAATAAAATATTTTGCTTTCGATTGAAAGTTCAAATTGTACTAAACATTTACTTCAGTGTATCCATTTTCATCTATTATACATTAAACAGATCTTGCCCAGAAGATTCCTAAGTTATTTCCAGGACATAAGCTAGGACCGTGATGGCGAACCAATGCCAAGCGTGCCAGAAGTGGCATTCAGAGCCATCTCTCCGGACACGCCAGCTGTTGCCTCATGCTCTTCTGGGTTCCAGCATGCCAGCTGGTCTTCGTGCACATGGGAGCTCTGGAAACAGAAAAAGCAGCTCCCCGGAGTGCATGCATGCACTGGACAGCTGATCTTTGAGCACATGGGAGTGCCAGAAACTGGAAGAACAGCTCCCCAGAGCGCATGTGTGTGCTGGCCAGCTGATCTTCATGTGTGCAGGAGCGCCAGAAATCAGAACAGCAGCTCCACTAGCTGGTCTTCACACGTGCGGGAGCACAGGAAACCGGAAGAGCAGCTCCCCAGAGCGCATGCGTGCGTTGGGAAGCTAAGCTTCCAGTTTCCACCGCTCCCTCGTGTGTCTGAGAACTGCTCTTCTGGTTTCCGGCACATGCACCTGTTTTGGTGCCGAAAAGATTAGCCACCACTGGTCTAGGATTGCAACAAAAGAAAAAAAAAAATCCAGGGTGGTTTGAAATGGCAAGTAGCAAAATTTGGCCAATCTGGCAAGTAGTCATGGAGCTGAAGTTCCAAAAATTCTGAAGGCTGTCAAGCTTGTGCAAGCAGATTCATTTTCATTTATGGTAACATTTATTTACAGAAATATAGACAAAACTGCGGTCATTATTCTATGCACTGAATAAGCTGGACTGGAATTAGGGGAAACCCAGAGTTTACTCCACCTTCAGCCACTGAAGGTTCTCTGAGTCACTCTGGGCTAATAAACTCCCAAGGGCATTTCAAAGTATTGTTGCAGAGAAAAACCGAGGAAGGGAATACTATGTACCTTGAGTTCCTGGAGTAAGAGCAGGATATTGTTAATTGCTTCAATTAATTAACAGAAAGTGTTACATGCACAGTATTCATAATTGTTTTCCCACTTACTTTTGCAAACAACTCTTGTTGCTGCCTTAGAAGCTCCTCTTCAGGAATGCCACTGTTTTCCAAACGGGAATTAGCCTTTCTTCTTTTTAATGCTACAGTTTTGCATTCTTGTAAGACTTCTTTGACCTCACTGATATAGGAGCCAAATCCCAAACTTTCCAATGCTAGGAATAGAAATAAAATCATGATAGATTAAAGTCAAATAATTTTAGATTAAAATGACAGCATAACTGGCAGTCTGCAAATAAATATAAAATGATTAGCCTATTTTATTGTTCACACAGTTTAAGTCATAAAGCAAAATCTTTATGTTGGTAGCCTTTTAAGAAATAACAAAAAGAAAATTTGGGGTGAGATCCCTTTATTGATATAAAACTTTTGGATATAAATGGAGGATTTCACTTGAATAAGGAGAGCGCCAACTTCCATTGATAAAAAGGATGCACTCTATCATAAATATTTCACCTGAAGCTAATCTGTAAGTAAACAACTGTCTCCATATAGCCATTCAAATATGTACTTCATACATTTCTATAGATGGGTAGTCCTCAACTTACAATCACAACTAAGGCAAGAATTTCTGTTGCTATAACCTAGGTGATTGTCAAGTGAGCCACACCCAATTTTACAGCTTTTTTGACACAGTTGTGAATCAAATCACTGCACCTGTTAAATGATCACTGAGTTTTTTAAGTGAATCATGCAGTCATTAAACAAATCTAGCTTTATCCATTGTCTTTCCTTCTTAGAAATCATCTGGGAAGGTTATAAATGGTGATTACATTAACCCCAGGACATTGCAGCTGTCATAAATACATGTCAGCTGCCCAGCCCCTGAATTTTTATCATGTGATCATGGAGATGCTATGATGGTCATTAAGTGGGAGGTCTTGGTTGTATGTTTTCAGTGCCATTATAACTGTGAACGGTCGCTAAACAAACAGTTGTAAGAGGACTACCTATATTTTGCAAAGTATTAATTCAAATACTTATCAAAGACTACCGAATCACTTGTACCTTCATTACACTGACACATATGTAGATTCAATACTAACACAATATTAGGTATACATGAGTCTCTGTGGCGCACTGGTTAGAGCGCAGTACTGCAAGCTACTCCTGCACCTAACTGCCTACAATCTGGCAGTTCAAATCCCACCAGGCTCAAGGTTGACTCAGCCTTCCATCCTTCCAAGGTGGATAAAATGAGGACCCGGATTTTTTGGGGAAAGAGGCTGACTCTAAACCGTTTAGAGAGAGCTGTAAAGCATTATAAAGCGGTATATAAGTCAAAGTGCTCTTGCTCTTGCTATTTTGATGCTTGTTTCATAACATTTGATCAACATGTTGAATCCACCTTTGTCAAGATTCAATACTTACATCATATGGGTAATTAGTAAGAAAGGGAAAAAATCTTTCATGTGAACTTAGCGTAACTGAGTTTACTGAAAAATCTTGATGTGCTATACTTCTCCAAGTGGAAATATTTTAATTAAATCACTACTTAAATCTGTGGTATCCTCCAACCCATTCCTGTAATTAAAAAAATAATAATATAGAGTCTTAGAATTGCTCTAAATATCAGCAAGATTTATCTCTTGTGTCATACAATAATCTTTTCAGATCTGTTCGGCTTTCTCAAGAGTTTTGTTTTGATGCTGCAGCATTGCTGACAAAAAAGGTACAGACCACATCAAAGATACTACTCTGCAAGTCCAGAATAAATATTTTCTTAAATGGTGCATAAACATTTAAAGTTCATGATGTCCTATCTTTTGTTCTGTTAGTATCATGGAATTTACATTAAATGTTTGAAACACAGTTATAACACTGTGCAGAATGCAATGGAAAAGGGGAAAAATTATTTCCTTTAACCCTGCATCATTTTATTTTTCCAGAGATTTAAGAATTGATAAATATATATTTTGGAGCTGATTCGGCAAGAGAATGCTGCACATTTTATCAAACTACTAAAAGCTCTCAACTGCTGAATGAGAAAAAATACCACTAACTTCTATGCCTGCAGTGCCAGGCCTAATTTTCTTTTTGAACCAAATGCAGTGGGGTAAGTCAAAATAAAACAGAAAGTTCAAGGACTCACAAAAAATGTAAATATGATAAGTTCCTCAGTTAAAGTTGCCCAAAAGACGTCAACTTATAATAATTCTGATTAGTTCAGGAAAATAAATATTTAAGTTGCACAATTCATTTGCTACATCCCTATTTGCTTCCTGGCACATCATTTTCCTTGTCCCTCACAGCCAAAAGAATGGGAATCCCCAGTATACCATGAAAGCATGCATTTAGGTGTAGTCTAATACAATAGGGAGCAATCTTGGGACTACATAAATGCTCATAAAACAAAATATTCCTTTACTAGAAATGGGAGGGCAAAGAGAAAAGAGACACCGCCAGTTTAATATTGGCCTTGGCATATGCAAACATTGGCTCTGAGATAAAGAAGGCCTCTGTATAGACACACTGCTATTAACTGGACAAGGGTAATTCCAAAGAGTTATTAGTACAGAAGAACAGACAGACAGTGTAAAGATGAATCAAAATATCATTAAGTTCTTTTGCAAGTCAGGCCAGCAAAATGTACTAAATCTTAGGCAAGCATATATTGAATGTTAGTTTCAACCTTGGGTAATTATGTGCAAATCTCTGAGCAAAACTGAATAGCTACTATTTGTTCCATGTCCAAGCTTAACCAAATTACACCTCTCATTCTGTGACACCATAGAAAGGATGCTGCAATGTGCATGTTTTATCCATTTCTCAATTTGGGCATATACCATATACCAGTCTCAGTTGGAAAAATTAGAAACTGCAGAAGTCCTAACCTAACCTTTCTAAGTGATTCTAACAGTCAAAACTTCTGTCTTGCATTTCTTTGTGCTTCTTGACAGCTGTAAGCAAAGTGATTTATACATTTCACTTTGTGTACTATAGAACATATTTTTTGAGGGAGAAGGACGGTTCAAAGCTCTGAAAAATAAAAATCTTAAAATAGTGTTTTAGGATAGAACTTTCTATAGCACAGGACTTTCAACATGCATCTCACAGAATTATAGAATTGGAAGAGACCACAAAAATCACCTAAGCCAATAGTTTGCTATGTGTAGGAAAATCAGCTAAACATCCTTGAGGCGTGGCTGCCACCTATCCAAGTCAGGGTTTGATGCCATACTAGAATAACATGACGTAAAACAAGTATATATAGAAAGCCAAAAACCAGCTATGGGAGAGGGTCTGTCTCCTCCATCTCTGATCTCTGTAAGAAAAGAAAAAATGCTACGCAATGTAGCACAGTGAAACTACTTTCATTTTTTTGCAGCTTTTTCAGTTTCTATTCTTAAAGCAGCAAACATGTCTTGATTCTGAAAGGAGTATTATCAAAAACAAACCAAATGAAACAAGGACCTTGGTTACTTTCACTGTTGTCTTCTGTTCACTAAATACAATGTAAAAACCACCATAATAATTTCTTTTAGAAAAAATAAGAACAATTAAGAATTAATCATCTGCTCAAAGCTGACCTGTGAGAATCAGCAAAGAATCATGATTAACATTCTTTGACTAGGAACCTTCGGTTTCATTAGAAGGCAAGCAAAAGAGAACAAAATTGTTTTTAGAAAGTCACAGAAAAGAAATTATAATTAGCCATCTTATAGAATAGAAAAATTTCCTGTTTCTTAATGTAGTTGTTGTTCAGCCTCATATAGCCTTTTTTCCTTTTAGATCATCCCCAAAGCAATAAATATTACAGACTTGCATAAAAATCAGTAATGCCTCCCCTTTTCCAAAATCCAGAATTTAGTACTGTTACAGTATTCTATATAGGCACTTCATTTTTAAATGTGCTTATTTAGAATTAAGCTGACATCTGCAAAGTGCCTCTTTCATGCAAATATATTCAGATACAACTAAGAGGTACAAACATTTCCAGATAAACAGCTCCTGCCTGTCGGATTTCTACTGTTACCAAGTTGCCTGAAGGGATAGAATATGCAATGAAGTCGCTTTATTTATTGGGCAGACACTGAAGTGCAGATGAGCATCTCATGCAAGTACAGGGAGTTCTCAATGTCCAAGAGTTCGTTTAAAGATTGTTCAAAGTTATCAAGGCATTAAGAAATGTGATTTATGACCACTTTTCACAAGGATGGCCTTGGCCGCATCCCCGTGTTCATATGATCAAAATTCAGATGCTTGGCAACTGGTTCACGTTTATGACCGTTGCTGTTCCCAAGGTCATGTGGTCAGCTTTGGCAACTTTCTGACAAGCAAAGTCAATGGGGAAGCCAGATTCATTTAACCACCAGATTACCACCTTATCAACTGCAGCGATGTGCTTAACAACTGTGACAAGGAAGGTCATAAAATGGGGCAAAACTCACTTCACAAATTCCTCACTTCGCAACATAAAACGTCAGGGCTCCATTGCCGTCGTTGAGGACCCCCCTGTACACCAAGTATATTTTAAACCACCTCAACCGACGGGGCTCATGGGAAAAGGGATGGGGGGGATGAAGGGAATGCTTTTCAAGGAATTAAAAATTTTATAGCTTCATGGTTTCTAAGATGGTAACAGAGGGGAAATTAAAACCTCCTTTTTGGAGATCAAGGGGCGGGTGTATCAAAGAGCAAGGTTCTTCTTGCCTTGGATGACATGCTCGGGAGAGATGGTTTTCTTCTCAGACTTGTTGCAGATCTCGTTGGCCTCGGAGGAGATGAGGTGGATGAATTCGGTGCAGCAATTCACAACCAGCTCCCGGGCATCGTTGGCCACCCGCACGCTCGGCAGCGTCTCCTTGATCATCTTATTGATCGCCGCCCGCGGGATGGTCAAATCGTCGTCGTTGCCCGAAGAAGAAGCCATTCTGGATCGATCGGGAAAGAAACACCGGCTCGACCAGGTTCGGGAGGCGGCCGGAACGGCCCAGCGAAGGAAACGGGAAGCCGCAAGACGCCGGGAGGGCGCAATGCAGGGAGGGTCGCCCTCCGCGGCCAGAAAGCGTTCCTCGAGCCCGGGCCGAAGGCGCCGCCGCCGAACTCCTTCTCCAGTGCCAGAGTCACAACCACCACAACCATCAGCGCTGCCTCCGCCACATCCCTCCGGGCTCTGCTGCCGCTGCCGCTGTCCCTCCCCACACGCCCGACGCAAGGAAACCCCCTCCTGGCCTTGGCCCGTCGGGGAACCTCCCCGGTCACGCGGCGCCGGCCACCCCGCTTCTTTGGGCTCCTTTCGGCCAGACACGCAACGAAGCAGCAAGAACGAGGACAAAACTTGCCACAGACGACCAGCCCTAGCTGGTGGTGGTGGAGGCGGCGGCGGCGGCGACGGCGCACGCCACTTCCACCGGAAGCGCTTCTCCGTGGCCCACCCTAGTTCCGCTTCCGGTTTAGAACGGAAGCGCTTTTTTTTTTTTTTAAGCGGGAAAGCAATCTCCCTCAGTGCGAGTTTTTCTTGTTTGTTTTTTAAGGTGCGGCGTGTGGCCCGAGAACGCTCAGTTTCTATTTCCCCTGACTTGTTGTGAGGTAACGGTTAGCGCGCGAATTTCCCAGGACGTGGACTTCACCGGGTGGGAGCATTACGCATGCGCGGTGACACTGTTTGCATTGTTGCTCGATGGCAGTCCTTTTTGAGCTGTGGATGCTTCCTCGACTTAGTTGGCTTGCAGATGTTTCCCTTCACCCAAACGGATCGCATCATCGGTGCGAGTGAACGTGGGGTTTGCTGCCCGCCAGTTCTCATGTTTTTCTGTCTCGCTGTCTTCGCGCTCTTCAAACTTAAGACAACAGCAAAGCAAAGAAAAAATGTTAAGTGGGGATCAGCAGCAGGTAAACAGTGAAATATTCTTGCTCACGTTTTGCCCTGTGATGCACCGTTTAAAGAGTTACAGAGAAGAGTTTTGGTGACAGGGAGTCCACAGACAGATTCCACTGCACCGGACGATTCTGTCGAGATGGGGCAGATATGATCAGGGTTTGGCAGACTTTGGGGATACAATAAGGGTGGTGTAACAATAGGAAAATGTATTGTTACAACTCTTGAATGTTATTTTCTGTGGTACGTTCTTGCACTTGTGCAATTTCTTTTATAAATAATCTTAAGAGTCAAGTTATTAAGAAAACAGGTTGCTTTTTTCAAAAGAACTCTTCATAAAAGCTATTAGACTTGCCCATGGGATAGACAAGTATACCCCAGCGCGTAGTTTTTGATATCGCTTCAATGCACCAAGGAAAAAGGTTCCCTGAAAGGGAACTCCAAGCAACTTTCTTAGCTGCAGTTTGGAAGATATAAAAGTGCACGTGCAGCTTTTTCTAAGAAGCCTTGATTTCCTCATAATCACATGTTTATTTCATGCCTTTTCTTTAGATCAAAATACATCCTCTCATAACCCTCCCAAAATATGAGATAAGCTGAACCGGAAAGAAAAAGTAGCTGGTTTAAAAACTCTATGCTAAGCTACACAGACAGAGGTGTCAAAACTTGATTTCATTGAGGGCCGCGTCACGGTTGTGTTTGACCTTGGGGGGCATGGCCAGCTCGACATACCTAATGCTGGGGTACCTGTGGTGATCCAAGCACCCTGCCAGCAAAAATGGAGCTTCACTGGCAGAGGCACCTTGGCCTGGTCCTTCACTGTCTCCAGGGCAGCACTGCAGGCCAGATCTAAGCACACCGCCGGCCAGATCCTGCCCATGGGCTTTCCCCCCCATAGATATGAATGATCCCAGCAGGGATATGTGTGTGTCCTTCTTTTGATCACAGTCATGCAATAGTACATGAGCTAATTAATGCAAGAGTGGAATTCAAAAATTTTAGCAACCGGTTCTCTGCTTGGTTGCTGGGTGGGCAGGGCCATGGTTGGTGTGACCTAGTCAGCCTCCTGCACCATGGTGGTGTGGGGGGGTATTTTCGCCTTCCCCGGCCTCCGGAGGCTTTCCTTGAGTCTCTGGGAGGGCGACAATGACCTCCCCCAGGCACCGGAGGCCCTCTGGAAGCTGGAAATGTACCCATTTCCAGATTTTCGGGAGGGCTGTTTTTTGCCCTCTCCAGGCTCCGGAGGTTTTCCTCAAGCCTCCGGGAGGACAAAAACATCTTCCTCCGGCTCTGGAGCCCAGAAACAGGCCTGTTTCCGGCCTTCCGGAGCCTCTGGGAAGCCACTTTTTTGCCCACCCCGAGCCTCCACATGGGCCCTGTATCAGGGACTTCTGGGAGAGGCGGGACAGGGCCATCCAGTTGTCAGAACAACAGGTTCGCTGAACTAGACGTAAAATTAACATCCAGTTCAGCTGAACCCATCCAAACTGGCGAAATCCTACCCGAGATGATGGTGTATAAGTTTTATGTGCAGACAAATGCACCTGGCTATGAACTTCCATTCAGAATCATGCATTCTATACATATTATGCCATTTATCATTACAAGTAGCATTTTTTTAAATGTAGGACAATTTTATAGGATCTGTTAGGTTATAAATTATGGGCTTAGCTGAAATTTTAAAGTTTAATGAAAAGTTTTGTTTAAAAAAGGATTTTTATGGATTTTATTGGTAAACATAATAAAAAAAACATTAGTGTAAGAAATAATATAAATACTGAAAAAGCACAGAAAATAATTTTCGGTGGAAAGTTACTAAAAATAATTATATTTGTGGTTTCTATAAACTGTTCTTATGAACTTCATGCCATGCCCATAAATCCATCTGTGGTCAGTTGCATGCCAGCACACTTATTTCTTCAGAAACTTTCTTCCTGAAAAAAACGTATTTTCAGTTAAAATGAATATTGAATAATGAAATTCAGTCATATCTCAAGTTGTTGAAGAAAGCACTTTAATTGTGCGAAGATTGCGTGGTATACAATCTTCCTAGATGGAAATTTTACTTCAGCAGTACCTTTGGTTTCTGAGATTTTAGGAGATGTTTGTACATATTTAAAAGTATTATCTCTAAAATCAAAAGAGCTCAGAAGCTCAGAATTTACAAATTAATTTAAGTGAAATGCAATATTTTGTCATCGTTATATGTAAGTACTGCAATCTTATGGAATGATTGTCCTTTGCTAGCCATGAATTATATAATAAACTCTCTGTACAGGATTCTATAAGACAATAGGAAGGATTTCAAATTCAAAATGTTGTAAGAGCCACATAAGGACGACACTGGGGGCTACAACACCACAATACTCCTGATTTTTTTTAAAAAAAACATAGTAAGTCAGTTATGAAAGGCGTCAAGACCTTATCATCAAACATAACTTTATAAATAAAAAAATCCATTGCAAAATAGAACCAAGGTCCCATCCTTCATCCATCATTTCTATAGTCTTTAACCTCCAGAAATTTGTAGTTGTCAAATATATATTCAATTTTGCCAAGTGTATAACCCACTCATGCTCTCTAATGACACATGCCATTGGGAGTCAGCTCTTATTTGATTGATTGCAATGTCCTGCAGTCACATGATCAAGTTTTGTGGATTTTTTGCCTTTTCCTGCAAAAAGACCCATTGGATAAGCTGGATTCAGATTTACAACTATGTTTGAATCACTTCATGGTGATACAGTTAGCCACCATTGCAAAAAAAGGTCATAAAATCAAGTGCAACCACATGGTGACTCAATTTATGACTAATAATTTAAAACCAAAATTCCAGGCTTGTTGTAGGCAAGGACTACCTGTAGTAAAATGATTCGAAGAATTCTTTGACACAACTGAGGTCAACATTTGAGTTATTGCTATAAACATCTGTTGATATTTAAACTAATTCTTTGCACATTCCTTTATTTCTCACATTCATTGCATTTCTAATCCTTGGAAAAAAGCTCTCCAAAACATTGTAGAATTTAATTCTGAGAAAATAGACGTATGGTGATCTTCTTACATCTTTAATTTGACGTCACTGGACATAGTAAATACAGGTAGTCCTCGACTTATAACATTACTTTTAGTGACCAAAGTTACCACAGCACTGAAAAAAGTGACTTATGACCATTTTTCACACTTGACTATTGCAGGATCCCCAGTCTCATGATCAAAATTCAGGTGTTTGGCAATTGACTCATATTTATAACTGTTGCAGTGTCCTGATGTCGTGTGATCACCTTTTGTGACCTTCTCACAGGCAAAGTCAAGATTCAGTTAACCATATTACTAATTTAACAACTGCAGGCATTCGATTAACAACTATGGCACAAAAGGCCATAAAGTAGGGCAAAATTCATTTAACAAATATTTCACTTAGCAATAAAAAAAAATGGTCTCAACTGTGATCATAAGTTAAGGACTACCTGTAAAATATTAAGGACTTCAATGTACTAAATATTCTAGAAATATGACAGCTCCATTTTAGGTTTTTTTTTCATTGTGTTTTATTTACATGATTGCACTGGGCCTTTTGGGAGCAAATTGTTGATTTAACTTCAGTTAATTTCTCTGTGTTAGAAATTACTCTGTTTACATTTATAAAGGTAACAATATTTGCATGAAAAATTACTTCAGTGACAAGGTATATGGTACTCCATTTATCTAGGAAATATTACAGAAATACATACTTGATTTTTCTTTACAGCAGATAAAAATTATAGTGAAGAATTTTCAGAATCCTTTGTCCCCTTGTTGATATACTTCAGCATGCCACTGAGTGTTTGAAAGTTATTACTGTTACAAGTTACTTCTTCGTCTACATTGTATGTCAGAGGATCAAAGGAAGACTCATTCAAACTCTTTGGTGAAGCATGAGATATATATTTTGACATTTCAGAACTCACTGAAGAGTGTAGTGTAACTGTCTGGTTTTGACTTAGTGTGTTTTTATTGTCCTTAATATTTAGATCACTGGTGCTTGTTGAACGCCGTAGTTTTCTGCAAGTGGAATGCATGGCAAAGTCAAGTCCTTGATCATCAGACCAATGATGTTCTATTAGTTGCTTGATGCTGGCTGTTCTTTCATGAACTTCAATTCTTGTTTGTAATCTTGTAAGTTCAGATTCCTATATTGCAACACAGATTTAAAGCTTTGTAGAAATTAAGTGATCAGGGATCATCTTAACAAAAGCTACTTGTTTAATAAAAATATTGATAGTATTTCTGATTAATAAAAATGTTATGAACATGCATGGCTTGATTCTTATTCAACAAAGCAACTCCAATACTATTTCTACAGGCTATTAAGCAATTATCTGAAATGATATTTGAATAACAGAAGGAGATAATGATGATACAGTGAAGTAAAAGATTTACTAGTGAACAACTGAGATTAAAAGGCAACAAATAAATTGGGAACTACTAACAGGGAGCCTTACTGTAGAATAAGCTGTTTTTCCTCAAACCTTTTACTTAATAAAAGCAGTTCATACAATCTTCAAGTCTCATAAAACTCTTGCATAAAAATTGTAAAAAATATAAAAGCTATCTAATATAATTCAGACCAGATTGTTAAATTGTGACATGTAAAAATTCCCACCATTGCTGCAAGTGCTAGAATTATATAATATGCAAAGTTCAAAAATCATAATATCTTGAAAGAATCCCTTAACCTCTTGCAGAACTCTCAGATTCAATGGAACTCCAGTTGAGAAAGGCTTATTTATAGAATATACTCAGCAAAAGATCTTAAAAGCTTCATTTAGATTGGTATTCATAAGATTTTTGAATAGTAGTTAATTCCAAACTAAACTTGAAGCAGCAGAATGAAATTGCAAAAAAAGATACATTTGGTTTTAGACTACATCAACAAAATAATAGTTTTAAAATCACAGTTCCATTTTATTCTGCCTTATTCCACTTCAAGTGCTGGGGACAATTCTCAGCATTATACTTTAGAAAACATTCTTTAAATCAGGAAACCTGTTTGATACTGGAACCAATTATTTAATTAATTGTTTACTGGATGTCTTCAAGAAGAGCCTAAGTAGCCATCTACTGAGGGTGCACTAATTTGAATTCCTGCACTGAGTTGGACATGCTGAGCAACTCTCTGCAATTGAAAGAACTGGCTTCCACTACCCAGTTTAATTATTTCTGACTGATATTTTATATTATGAATTATTATGAAGTGAGATAGGCTCTCAGATCTCAAAAGAGAGGAGATGGGCTCAGCATGTCATGCCCCTGTCGGAGATGGGCTCAGTTATCATGCCCCTGTCAGAATCTGAACCTGAGGAGGAAGATGAACATCTGACAAGGAGTGGGAGTGTGGCTCTGTTGGCTGTGGAGGAAACTGGGGAAGGACAAAGTCCGGCTAGGCAGAGCAGGAAAGAGATAGAACAAGGGAGAGGGAGTTCAGAGGAAGACCCAGGCCCACCCCCTTCTTCATCCTAGGAGAGATGCAGGGAGGAATGGAGAAGAGAGCAACATGGGTTGTGTGACTTAGGGGGAAGGAAAGGGCCCTCATTCCCTTCATTAGCAACATCTGGGAATGAGAGTTTAAAAGAGATGCAAGTTGAGTGTGGCATCGGCTGGGAACAAACATGAGTTTATCTTGTGTTGATTTTGATTATCTGTATTTCTGGCATCCTCCCAACTGGTTGAATTACTGCCGTTCCTTCACATCTGGAATTCCTTCTCTTGCCCTGCCGGACTAATTACCTCATCTTGCCTTGATTGCACTTAGAGTTACAGTTTCTGTTGACCAAGTTTTGGGCTTGATTCTTTGCAACCAAAGGCTGTTCCTGGGAGAGTTTTTCTCCAGCCCAGAAGGTAACCAGGACATTGGGGGCAAAGTTGGATCTAATAAAGGGACTCCTACTGATTATCTGACTGTGTTGCCTTTGTGTCGCGCCCTGGGTCATCACATATGTAATGACAATTCTCCTTTAACTTTAGAGAAGTTGATTCCTTTGTGGTTCAAAATCCATGTATTACTGTATTTTTCGGTGCATAAAATGCACTCCCCCCCCCCAAACTCCCTCCCGCAAAAGTGGGTGGAAATGCTTGCATATCTTATACAGTAAATGCTGAAGCCCCGCCCACCCAGCAGCCCCCACCCTTCGGCCTCTGCCTCCCAGCAATTTGCCTCCTTACAGCAAATAGCCTGGTCAGCTTCAGCGCAGCCTGATTAGCACAAGCAGCTGATTGTCAGTTGGATCAGTCTTCCTGTTTCAGGTTGCAGGGATCGCCATCGCCTATTGCCACCTCTGTGCGCCCCATTTTCAGCCTCCGCATCCAGTTTTTGGTGTTCATGTGCCCCATTTTTGGCCCATTCCGAAAACGGGGTGCGCAAGGCTGAAAATGGGATGCAGAGGCTGAAAATGGGGTGCACGGAGGCGGCAATAGGCGATGGTGATCCCTGCAGCCTGAAACAGCTGATCGTCAGGAGGCTGATCCAACCTACAATCAGCTGCTTGTGCTAAATCAGTCTGTACTGAGGCTGACCAGGCTGTTTGTTGTAAGGAGGCAAATTGTTGAAAGGCAGAGGCAGATTTTTTTTCCTTATTTTCCTCCCCAAAAGCTAGGTACATCTTATACTTCGGAGCATCTTACAGTCCGAAAAATATGGTATGTATTTAAAAATAGCAAACTGAAGGAAGCAAACCACTTGTCTTTTTGCCATTAAATTCCCTAACACGATAAATGCAGGTTTCTGTCATGTTCTCTGTTAAATTTGGCCTTCCAAAATAACTATCCAAAACACAGTTCATAAGGATTAATACTATTAACAATCTCCTTCAACAACAATACCTTACAATGTTTATTTTTTCCCCCACCTCTCTCTTAATCCAAAGTTTTCATAATAGCTAGGAATGAGCACCATCCAGAGTACAGATTTCAGTGTTAATAGACATGTATTGCAACTTCCTATAAAATGAATTGAGATGACAACCTTATATCAAATACAAATATTCCTTTCTTAACTCACTTTAAGAAGCAACTTTTCATTGGTTGTTTGAATCGTATCATCTCTGGACTGAAGCTGTTGTTGTAAATTATAAACAGTGTCTTGAGCATCATCCAGTTCCATTTTGATCTGTTGTAGTTGCTCATTAACATGATGAGATTTAGATAGTGACTGCTGCCATTTTGTCTGTTCTTCTTCATGGGAAAGTTTCTGAAGACAAAATATATTTCAAATACATTTTTTTTGATATTTCAAAATTAATACAAATTTAAGTAGCAGTTTTGTTTGAATTTTTCATTTTAAGAACATGATTGGCTCTTCCATGTCAGCAGAGTGGATAACCTTATATCAGTGGAAAGGAACTTGTTCTCCTGATGTTAAGGAATGGATTCAGGATGTGAGTTTGTTTCCTATTTTTGAAGTCTTTATATTCTAAAAATGAGAAGATGAAGCCATCTAGTTCTATGTGATAAACTTAAGGAAGCAACTAATTAACTACTGATCCTAAATAGCTATATAGATTTTTATACAATTTTCCCATTAGGTTTTATTTCTTTTAATTACTATAAAATAATTTTAATCATGTCATTACTATATTTTATTGGTGATGTAGTTCTTTGTATTTCACTTTTTAAATGTTTTAAAATAAACACTGCAAAAGTTTGCAAATAGAATTAGAATTCTTTATTGGCCAAATGTGATTAGATACACAGGACTTTACAAATATTCTTAATTACTGTTAAATCCACACTAAATCAATGAACATGTCTCCATTGCACTGACTTTTTTGAATAGGTTTTTTTTATCATGCCTTTATTATTTTTATAAATAACTCAATGCAGTGATCATACTATACTTGTTCCTTCTCCTATTATCCCAACAACTCTGTGAGATGAGTTGGGCTGAGAGAAGAGTAGCTGGCCCAGACAATTTTCATGTCTAAGGCAAGACTGGAATTCAGTCTCCTGATTTCTATACTGGTGCCTTAACATTAGACCAAAATGGCTCCTTTCTGGCTTTATTATTTCAACAAATAAATGTAAATTTTTAAAAATGGATGTCTTGTATGGTTTCAAGTAGCTAGCAAGCATCCATATATGATGTAATTTAAACTATTAAATCTTAACAAAAAAACTTAACAAAAAGAGAACGATCCTCAACCATAGCAGCAAATTATTCCATGGCTAGGGTATGCCATAGGATAGTAGCTGCTGGTATTATGCATATCCATGGTGCTTAAATAGTTTATCAATGTTCAGTTAATAACTTTTGAGAAAGGACACCAACTGATTTGAAATTATTTCATACACACTTGGTACAAAATAAATTATTTGAAGATATGGAAAAGAGCAATTTTGTTCTCACCTCTGATAAGAAAGACTGTTTTAGCAAATGTATTTCTTCAGTGAGCCTTTTAATCTCAGTTTGCATCCTTGCTTCTAACTCAGTTTCTCGCACCTGAGCTGCTCCCAATTGTTCTGCCAAATTATTTACACGGGTTTCCTGAAAGAGAATTATGCCCCCACAACACAAAATCAATATATTTTGCCCTATTTTCTTAGAAATATGAAAATATTAAATTAGTATTATTAAAAACAAAAATATTTTAAGTGATACCAAAATATCTCATTTATTTATATAGACAATTGCTACTAATTTTCCAGCATGAATTAAGAAAACATATTTACAGCTATTTTTGAAACATTTTGTATTAATGTTTCAAGCACTTCTCTGTTATTTATTAAAATAACCAGACCCCTTTCAGGTTTTCTCCACAAGTTTAAGAAAAGTATTCACCTGGGGTCTGAAATATTTGTTTTACATCATTTTCAAACTGACCTAGCAATATTGGTTACCTTTAACTTTTTGTCTTTCCCCATTTGAAACTGCTCTGAACCATGCTTTACATATTAAATCAAGGGTCTTCAAACTTGGCAAGTTTAAGACTTGTGGACTTCGCAGAATTCCTGAGCTAACACTGGAGGAGGAATTCTGGCAGTTGAAGTCCACAAATCTTAAAGCTGTCAAGTTTGAAGACCCCTGCATTAAACTGACACTGGAAAGAATCTTGCATTGGGATAGTTGATTTCTCATAAAATTAATCTGTAAAATTGGTTACTTTTTCATGTGAGATATGGTTCACTTCTTCCAGTTCAAGAGAGATCCTGTCCACATCTCTCTGAGCTTGAGCCTGTTGGCGACGACTCTCTAATAGATCCACATGAACTTGTTTCATTGCTTCACGTTCCAGTCTCAACTGTTGCCCCAAATCAAGTATTTCTTTATACTGTTCTGCAATACACCTTTCTTGATCTTTCAGCTTCTAAAAAGAGAAAAGTGTTTTTTTTACATACTAAGAATGTTATGTCTTCCTGTTATTTCATTTTTAGTAGTTTTTATTTGTTATCCTAAAATTAGATCTGCTGTCTGAAAAACAGTTCTAGACTGCGTTAAAATAATCAGCCAGATGGAGCAGTATTCTTTGTTGGCAGATATGTATACAAACATCTCTAAAGGGAAAGAAAAAAATCAGCAATATCAGAAAATTAAATACAAAAATACTGGCATGTTCTCATGTAAAAGTAAACAAACTATATTTCAGCAAGCTTCAATGACTTCAGTGGAACATACTTCAAACAATAGTCTTTTTTATGATAAGGCAATATTATTCTTTATCATATATTATTGATAAGGTATTATTTAAAGTACCTGGTTAGATTAGAAAACTGGAATATTTAAAAAGGCTGAGAAAACAATAGACAAGAGAAACTTACTTTCTCAGTATCTGTTATTCTTTGCTGCTTTTGTTCACTCTCTTTTCTAAGATGATTTATTTCTTGATCTTGTTGAAGAATATTATACTCTTGTTCTTGAAGCTCCTCTTTTGAACATTGTGCCTTGCTTGCCAAACTTTCAATCTGATAGCAAAATGTAAGCAAGTAAGTTATAAAGAGAATAACCATTTGAAAAGTTAAAATTCTTCACAGCAGGCATTTGTGGAAAGCAACTAGAAGCAATTATTTTAAAGAGCATTTTGAACAATAACAGTACCTGTTTATTATAATCTTTTATCTGCAGCTCTGCTTTTTCCAAGCTACCTTGCAATGTAATTATTTTTTGTTCCATTTCTCCTCTGTATTCACGAATTGACATATCCAACTGTGTAACCTTTTAAAAAAGGAAAGACAAAATATTAAAACAGAAACAAATATAACAGGTAAACCTCAACTCGTGACCACAATTGAGACTTGAATTTTGATTGCTAAGTTATGCGGCCATTAAGTGAGTCATCATGTGATGAGACCCAATTTTACCACAACTGCTAAGCAAATCACATGGTTGTTAAGTGATTCTGGCTTCCCCGGTTGACTTTGTAAAAGCCAGCAGGAAGGTTGCAAATTGTGACTACATGACCGCAAGACACTACAACTGTTGCAAATGGAAGCCAATGGATTATAAATCTCTTTTTGCAAAACTGTAGTAATTTCAAACCATAATTAAATAAATAGTTATGTTGAGGATTACCTGTACACACTAAAATTGTGGAGCATTGATGAAAATATGTACCCCAAATATATTTACTAATAATGTCCCAATCATACTTAAAAGCTTATTAAATTTACATATTCTTCTAACCTGAGCTGCTCTTTGTTTCAAATCCCAATTTCTTTCTTTCAGCACTTTTTCCATGTTAAGAAGTTCTTGCTTTTTCTCTTCAAGTTCATCCTTACATTCTCTGCAATTTTCGTTTAAAAATGAAAAATATTTTCTCTATTAGGGAAGTTAAATTCTAATTATCCTCATCCAATTATTCTACATCCTGATTTTATGTTTATTTTGAAGTAACTTATTCAATCTGTGTTATTCATAAATACTAAGGAAAAAACAGCCAAATCTATAAGCAGAAATTGTAGTATAGCTTTGTTAAATTGACAATGAATTTTGGGTGAATATACCGAATTTTTCATAGTATAAGACATGCTCCCCCCCCCAAAAAAATGGGACATTTGGCTGGAAATGTCTGTGCATCTTATAGAGCGAATGCTGCCGAAGCCCCACCTACCCACCAGCCCCCCACCCTTCAGCCTCTGCTTTCTAGCAATTTGCCTCCTTGCAGCAAACAGCCAACAGCCTGGTCAGTTTCAGCACAGCCTGATTTAGCACAAGCTGGTGCTAGCACTGGTGGCTGGATCGGCCTCCCAGAATACCACCAATCAGCTGTTCCAGGCTGTGGGAATCACTGCCACTGCCTATTGCTACCTCTGTGCACTGCATTTTCAGCCTCCATGCATCCCTTTTTTGGCCCATTACAGGTGGCAGCAATCCCTGCCGCCTGGAACGGGCTGAAAATGGGGCGTGTGGCAGCAGTGATCCCCACAGCCTGGAACAGCTGATTGGTGGTATTCTGGGAGGCTGATCCAACTGCCAATGAGCTGTTCGTGCTAAATCAGGCTATGCTGAAGCTGACGAGGCTGTTTGCAAGAGGCAAATTGCTGGGAGGCAGAGGCAGATTTTTTTTCTTGTTTTCCTCCCCAAAGCTTATGGTCTGGAGTGTCTTACAGTACAAAAACCACAGTAGTTAATCATATTAAAACCACATAATATTTAATATGAAAGATTAATAAATGCAACTGATTTTTAATGACTCTGTATTCTCTATTTGGGGTAGAATTGGGGCAACTGGATGGAGCTGAGCATTTACTGGCTGGATGCCCTTCCTGTTGCTTACAAAGAGTTAGCCAGATATTTTTTCTTTGCACCCTAGGAAAGAAATAGTTGCCTCTACCTTGGACTGAATTCTCAACCTTTTGAGTGGGAGGTGAGCATCTTCACCACTAGGCTACCATGCCATTCATACATATTTTAATATTTAGTACTTATAAAGCACTAAAGCTGCACACAATCTCTTCTACTGGTACTTACAAAATGCTGAGAATTAAATATAAAAGTTTAGTATTCTGATTCTACACATGACCTACATTTTATAAATCATTATACAGACTCATGTACTGAATCTATGGATTCTCATATTTAGCATTAACCCATTCTAAACTAAATGATCAAATGATTCATTATTTCTAAATAATGAACATTAATAGCTTATTTTTGCTTTTGTTTTTCTTGAGCACTTGTGTCTCAGATAAATTATATATCTAATGGGCTTTTTTGTTGCTTTCCATGTATCAAAATAAGGCACAATTAGCCAATACATTATATGCTATTTTGTTTCTTTGTTTTATATTATTCCCTTTTATGAGAGAGAGTAGATAATACCTGCATTTTATTATCTTAATTTCATATTTAGCTTTGTACTTTCCTACATTTGGGAAATAGCTTGAAGGACAAGTTAAAGCTATTTTGCTTCAAAATTCAGCAATGCGGTGATTTTAAGGCAACTAAATCATTCAAAACACATGTTATGTTAGCAATTCATTGTTAATAAAAGTAAATTCAAGATGTATTTCAACTAAAAAAATGCTGGCAATAAATTTTGAGATAAGAATTCTAATTTATTAATTTGTAATGGTGAAAAATAAAGACGCTCTTGATTTGAGATAAAAATTTGGTAGCTCTGGTAAATACCCCTGAAGATTTTTGGGGCAGAAGCACAAAAATAACTTCACAGTTTTCTTCCTTGATGTTTGTTGCACATGAGCATACATCCCTGGAATTCCCTTAAGTTAAGGTCTCCCATCCAAATGCTAAACAGATCCAACTATGTTAGGTTTTTAAGATCAGGTAAGCTTAAGTAGGTACACCACCTGCAGAAGCAACTATGGTAGTTTGTTACACTGGTCCATTTTTGGAATGCTTATTAACACACCTTAATTCATCTGTTAAATCATGGATAGTAGTATACTTCTCCTCTAGGGATATCTGTGCATTCTGCAATGTATCCCGAAGGTCTTGCAGTTGTCTCAAAGTAGTTTTTAACTCCCCAGTGGTGTTTTTCAGGTCATTTTCTAGAGATTCTATTTTCTGTATGGAATCTTTTTGCTGGGTCTCACTTACAAGCAGCTTATCTTCTAAGTCTTTCACTTTTGTGCAAATAGAAAAAAACAATCAAGAATGTTTAGCCAGACAATGCATGTATGCATTTATACACAATACAGTTTTAAGTTTCTACCCTATCCTACAGGCTATTCCAAAATGAAGAACACAACTTAAATATCAGCAATTACCATAAAACACTTTTCAAAAGAGCAAAAGTAAAATATATTATTTGGGAATAACTAAACTGTTAGCCTATCCTTAAATCTAATAGACTAGGTTCCAAGAAAAGGTTTCTGGAAAAATATTATTTGGCCATATTATAATAATTGGAAATACTCTATTTCCATTATCTCTATGAAGTACCGCTTCATGTTTAAAATCAAAAGTTTAATTCTACTTTAAAAAAATTGAAAGCATAATGAAAAGCTTACCTTGATGTGTCATTTTATTAAATTCTGAGATTCTCTGCTGTAAAGTAATTTCCAGTTGGCTCAGCTGTGTTGCTTTACTATGACTGTCTCTTCTTAAATGCACTAATTCTTTCTCCATGTCTATTAACTCATCTTTACACTGATCCATCTCTTGTTTAATCTGCCTAAAGAAGCAAATATACCATGCCTCAATGAATAATTAAAACAATAGCATGTTTACAGGTCTATAAAGTATCCAGAGTCAATAATAAAAAAATGGGAACTACATCTGAACCTTTAAGTGTAAGCTATTTAGAATCATGAAAAACAGCACAATATAAATGGAGAAATAAACAAATACACAAATAAGTACATTTGAAATGCCTTCACATATTAATCTAAAAATAAGATAAAGGTAAGCTGGGACAAGTAATGGGAGCTCACTGTTCTGCGGTGCTAGAGATTCGAACTGCCAACCTTTCTGATCGACAAGTTCAGTCTTAGCCACTGAGCTACTGCATCCCTTAAATCTGAGAAAAATCCCACTAAAATCTATAGAACAAATGGATATGCATAGAATTGTATAATAAACTTTTGTTTCTAAAACCTTTTTTTCTCCCAAAATAATATATTTAGAAAAATAATTGCATATTTTTAAACTTTAAAAAATGGGACTATGCCTGATTGTAGCAGTAAGTTCTGCTATTTTTTGCCGTTTCACATTGTTTTCTTCAGTGGCTAAATGAAGCCTTTCATTTGTTCTTCTCAATTCTTCTTCCAACATATTCTTCTGCTTTTGAAGTTGTTGCTCTAGTTTTGATACCTGTTTTGGGGGAAATAGAGATTTCAGTGTAATTCTAAACAATTTGGAAGCATATCTCAATGCAATCACTTAGTAATATGCTCTTAATATCCCATGCATAATAGTCTCAATGCATTAGAGTTTATGCTTGCAAAAATCAGGAGGACTGCAGGCTGCATTCAAATAATCAGTCTCTCTTCTATGGTTCAGTAGAATACATATCCAAATCAATTGTTTTCATGTTTATTTCTAACAAGCATAAATATATACATTTGGGGGTATCTCCAAAATTTATGTGAACGAGTGTATAGGGATGCTAATTTTTTGGACTGATAGGCAACTTGAAGTTTGGAGGTAAAAATACTCCAAAAAAATGTCAAAAAGTCCTGACCTTGAAACCATCTTTTCCAACCTTGTCAATCAAATGCCTTTTGCAATCAAATGCATGTTTCAGATTGGAATATTTCTGTAAGATTGGACCTAGTCTTTTCACACTGAATAATTTCCAGTAATGTCTGAGTTGGGATGTTTCAATCTCCTAATATTTTGCACAACTGTATTTGGAAAATGTTTTAATAACACTAGCAACAAAACAATAACTTAGCAAAAAGCAAAATTATAAAAAGATTTTTCCCATGCCCAAATTTATTTTTTCTTCTGTGATAGGCAGAAGAAAACAATTAAAAACATTAAGTGGTTTACAATTACCAGCCATTTTTATTTCATATAAAAACAATACTGGAGGCTTAGACTGCTTTGCTTTCAATAACTATATTGGGACTTCAACCATCGAGAAAATCTCTTTCAAGATATATTCTGAAGGTAAAATAGTCAATTCTTTCAGCTAAACTCTGGATTCAACTTAATGCTTCACAATAAGATGAAATTGTTCCATTTCAAATACACTTGGTAACACAGAATATGAACTATAGAAGTGCTTGTCATACATTTCAAAAATATTTACCATGAAGAATGTACCTGCTTTTGGAGGTATACTTGACTGTCATCTAATTCACTATTCCTAATGGTTTCTTGATGTAACATTTGCTGCTGCTGCTGTAGACTCTGCTGTAGAGCAAGATTTTGTTCACTAGTTGACTGAAGATTGTCATTCTTATGCTTTATTTCTTTTTGCAACCTCTGTATCTGAAAAATAAATACGATGAGACTGCCAACAAGGCAATTTGTTTTTCAGCTTCCTACTTCACCTTTAGCAGAATGGTCTGCTCTATCAATAAATATATCTATGCTACCTACTAAGTTGAAGTTTTATTGAAGTCTATTATAAATTAAAATAAAAATCTACAATACGGGCTATATTTGAAGATAAGCTTTAGCTTAAAATTAGGAATGGATCCTGCTTTTCAGAGTCACTTCCACATAACTAAACAACACCAAGGTCTGGTTGTATTATAAAATCAGTGAAGTTTCTCTCAAATTTCTTTCCAATAATATAGCTGATAAAATAAAATCCTATTTTTTGTATATCAAATATAATATAGCAAGACTACCTGGGGAGCAAAATGAAAAAGAGCATGTTTACCTCTTCAGACTTTTTCTCCAATTGTTTTTCGAACAACACTTTATTTTCTTCTAAATGTTCTAAATACAAAGCTATGTCTTGCTTACAGCTTTCTAACGCTTTTTGTAAATGTTTGACCTAATAAAACAGAAGAAAACATGTAACAGTGAAGAAAGACTCTGCTAAAAACAAGTCTAGTTTATTAGCTACACTAAGAAAAAAACTACATTTGGCTCTTGCTATCCTTCAGTGGTTTTCATCTCAGGTGATTATTATAAACACACTAACACATGATGGTTATTTGCTCCCCTTCCCCCCCCCCTTTTTCCCCTTCTGTTTCTTATTTTGTAAGCCCTGATGATAGGGGAGGGTTTTTTAAATTGATTCTGGAATCCTTGGTAGTCCTGAAAAATTAAGTGCTACATTCAGTATTAAGTTATTTGAACAATAATAATAGTTGCAGTAATAAATTCATAAAATGGTAATTTAATAAATATTAAAGATTTCAAGGAAATAATCCATTCATAGATATATTTTTTAAAGACTAAAAGAGTAATTACTCTTTAATTTAAGCCAAAATTGAAATTACTGAAAAGGATCCATCTGCCATTCTGTTACTTTTCTTTTCAAAAGAAAATGAAAAATAAGGGGAGACTTTAAAGCTACTTGAAGCTCTAAGAAGCCCCAAAAATTGTACAAACCTTGACCGTTTCATCAGCAAATTGGTCTTGTAATTTCTTTAAAGCGTCATCTTTTTTTGTTCTTTGTTTTTTCATTTCCTGTTTTTATTCAGAATCAACAGAATATTTGATGTTATTAAAAACTTGGAGTTTTCTATCATATTTTTGATATGATTAAAAATTCTCAAGCAAGTTGACTGTCACATGTTTTTCTATAGAAGAAAAATCTGCAGGTATGCTGTTCTAAGACATTTGGATAAGGTTCATTTTCTAGACTTTCCTTCCATTTTGCACAATTGTATTATTTCTCCTCCCAAGTCTTTTGTTTTCAGGTTTTCATCCTTCAGGCATTTATCTAATTTCTAGCATCAATCAAATAGTTATGCCATTAGAAATGGGGGCTCCAACAGCTTATAAATTCAAGAATGTTTCAAACAATAGAAAAGGGTCTGCCTTATCTATAAAATACTGCTTGCTTGACTGAAGCATCTCAGATTTTTTGATGGGGGCAACAGGAATGAAGATAGTAAGAAATCATAATTCATCTAGTCATATCAAGATACTATTAAAAGTTGCCATCATTTGAGCTCAATTACATGAACACAGTTTTGTCACTTTTCAGACATGGTTTGCCATGATCTTCCAGGATGTATTTTAACATCCCAAGGTAGCCAATACATTGACATTTCCTGAGGATCTCCTATCCAAATCTTATCCAGGCACAATCATATTTAACTTCTGAGCCCAGGTAAGTTTGGCAAGATTCTGCCATCTGTTGAGATTTTTGCAAGTTCATAAAATAAAACATGAACAATATATTTAGCTAATCCAATGAATAAGTGACTGTTGGGCAGTATTGAACTTCAGGATTGTGAGTATGGTCCAGACTCTGAACAGAAGATATCTTGACATTTCATGGGCAACTGTGACTGGCATCTTCAGAGACAAGGTAGTTAGCTATGCAGACCACAGGCAATTGAGTAGGGGCTGACCAGGCTCCTAACTTTATAGCAAGGTTAACTGATCAATTTAGATGAGCTGGATCCAGGTTGGTGCAGGTTCATGAGAACTAGTCTCTGTTTATGCCCAGTTCTGATTGGCCATTTTGGTGGCATAGTATCCTGATTGGACCTTTTTTCATTCCAGCTTCTTATTGATCATTTTTGGAATGCTGATTAGCCATAGTTGCTGGCAAAACATCAAAAAAAATCTATTGTCTGGAGCATTGTCAGTAAACTCTGAAGCTAAACACTTCCCAACAAATACCAATCATGAAAGCTTGAACCAGTATACTTAACAAGTAACTATTCAAATCTAGAAATATGGTCTTTTCTGATACTATTTTATAATTTTTAATTAGAAATTGCATCTGAAGGTTATTAGTGCAAAGCTTCCTAGTATTAACAGTGTCTCTCAAATTGCTTTTCAGGTGCTAAAAAGCAATGAAACAATGTGCAAGTAGTAACTTTCAAGCAATCCAATCCAAATCCCAAGAACCATTAATTTATTCAAAAATGCTACCTCTTTGCTTTCTATTAATAGTCGATCCAATGATTCAAGCTGATGTTGTTTATACAAAACATCCTGCTGGAAAATGGACATTGTTTTCTCTTGCTCTAGAAATTGTTGGTTTTTAGTTTCTAGTTGAGACTGTAGCTATATAAGAAACAAAGATTTTAACTGATCTATCCAATATCCCACATATACCTTCCATATCCATCAACATTACAAGAATGCCCTCCTCCAATATTTTAAAACCAAACTAAAAATAGATTATCATATTTAATAAAGACACATAGATAGCAATAGAATATGATTACGACTGTTGAAGGAAATAACCAAAGATACAGAGATTGAGAGCTGGAAAAAAAAACAGCATTTGCTATAGCTTTTGGCCTACTGGGGGACTTTTAATGAACTTTGAGAAACCTGCAGAAATATGTGTACAATTTTCTTATTCACTGCTGAGCTCCAATTCTTTCATCACCACCCTTGTTTTGTAGCAGCATTTTTACCCCAGTTGGAAAGAACACTGTAGTCATTTATATACCAGTTTTTGATATTTCAAAGCCTGAAGATGTAGCTTCAAAACAGTGCTGTTTCTAGTATAAGGTATAGTATTGATGGATCTGAACTGGAGGAGGGGGGAGTTGCTGCACCTAGTAAAAATCAAAGGGCAACTGAGGCTTTGGACTGGATCACTCCTGGGGAGCCTCTCTTGACCCTTTGTACCTGGCCCCTCCCTATGGAGGAGTTTTGTGCCTGCCTTTCCCTATGGGGGAGCTGCAAGTTTTGAAAAGAATTGAGAAATGCCTAGAGCACTGCTGGAGGAAAACAACTGAAAACTGACATTAAGGCCTATCTTGTGGTGGTAAGAGTGATGAAACATTATTTCTCTGCCCGTATTGCATCTGCAGTTTTTCCTAGTGACCCTGTTCAGAATCCTTCCTGGGACAGTGGGGCTCAGAAGATCATCTTCAGGGTTGTGCAGAGGAATTTATTCAACACCTGACAAAGTCACTCAGATTTTTTCCCAATTGAAGCCATGAGTGGTACTGGTCCATATGAGATGCCTGGGAAAAGATCTTATCCAGTTATCTGTGAATAGTTCAATCCTGTTGGACCAATAAAGTGGACAGGTTCCTCGATGCTATCATTACAACCACCTGTCAATTAGATCCTTGCCCCTCCTGACCGATAAAAGCCTCCAGGATGGGGACTGCCAGGGGATTTAGACACTGATTCATTTCTCATTGTGGGAGAGAATATCCCCAGGGCTTTTTAAGGAGGCTCTGGTTTGCCCGCTCCTAAAAGAACTCTCTTGATCTCACCTATCTGGACAATTTTCATCCAGTTTCCAAACTTCTCTTTTTAGGAAAGGTGGTAGAGAAAGTAATTGCTTTGTAGTTTCAAAGGATTCTAGATAAAAAAAGATTCGGGCCTAGTTATGGAACAGTATTGGCTGCATTTGATGACCTCTGTCAAGAGCACTCTGGGGTGGTACAAGTGTTATTATTCTCCTTGACCCCACAGCAGCCTTTGGTATCATTGACCATGGTATCCTTTTTGGCTGTCTGCATGGTTTGGAGCTAGTTTGGCTCTTTTCTACAAGGCTGGTCCCAATCAATATTGATAGGTAGTGAGATCCAGCCCACAGCTGCTCATTTCTGGTGTACTGGTACTCTCTCCAGTCCTCTTTTACATTTACATGAAGCTGCTGGGTGAGATCTTCTATCACCATGGGTTGAAATATCATCAACCACCCCTTTCCACCTTTTAACAGTGTTTATTTTTATTGATTGTTTTATTATTCTAATGTGTGTAAATTATAGGTTTTAATGTTTGTAAGCCACCCCGAGTTGTCTCTGATGAGATGGACAGCACATAAATGTAATAACTAAGTAAATAAATACAGCAACAGCAGCATTAAAAAGCCATAAATAGCAATACCTACAATATGATAGAACTGCATTGTTACCCTGTTCTCTATGTAGGGAACAAATCCTAGAATTGTTATTCCAATTATTTTTCCTGACTCTGGAGACCTAAGATACATGCAGGAATTGAAAAGAAAGAGGAAAGTGGATAACAATAGTTGCTGGGCGGCAACTAAAATTCAAGTTACTCTGTATCAGTGGCAAATTGTACTTTTATATTACATCCAAACTCTTTCTCATGCGAATTGTGGGAATAATGTAATTCAAAAGAGTGAACATACTCTTTCTTGTCTTTTAATAGATAACATGCATTTCCTGAAGCCAGCTGTTGTTTGCCTGCTGATAAAAGAATAGCATAGCAACTGTTCCTTGTAGCAAGAAATTCATGGGGAAAAAAGCATTGGATAGTACAATATTCTATCAATTGGAACATTAGCTATTCTTTTATTGAGATTTGTAATAGCATGATTTTTAAAAAGCCATGCAGTATGCCTCCACAAAGAACTTATTGCATAAAATAGCTATGTAAATTACTTTTCAGAGAGCCATGCTGTTTGCTGTTTACACACAGGCAAGCCCAGATAGAAAAGATATACCTCTGCCATATTCTAAGTGCAAGAACCCACCAAAATATTTGGGAATTGAAATTTTAATTCCAATAATTTATATTATACAACTTTGAGACTTACTAAATCAATTTGGTTTTTCATCTCCTTCTGTTGCTCATGATTAATTAACTTTGTTTCTTCTAATATTGTAGAGAAGTGATTTTGTTCTTCAGTAATGTTTCTTTCCATGCTTTGAAGCTGAGAGTTCATTGCCTAGGAAAAAACTTTTTTTTTACAGTTTGACAACAATTTGACAATAAGTTGAAAAAAATTATATGGATGTTTTGGCAACCATTATCTCACTGTGGAAGCGTAACTAAAAATATTAGCTAGAAAATTAACAGGTAAAAATCAGATACACAATTTTATATAAAATAAAGATTTTTGCTTTTTATAAATTATATTAGAAACAAGCTCTGAATAAAACAAAACATATTAGCACAATTTGTTTCACATCATGTAAGATTAATGCATCTCATTCTACTTCAAAATATTGAAAAAAGACTGTGACCATTAATTCCTGTTCCAGTTCAGTATTTCTTGCAAGTGCAGTTACATAAGCAAAAGTTTTTTCTTCCAACTGTTTTTCAAGGATGGAAAACTGGGAGGATATTCTCGCTACCTATAAAGAATATGTACATAAATTGAAATGAACAAGGGTTGATATACTTTTATACATTTATTATATAGATAATGCAACTTCTATATAGTGCAGATGGTTGAAACAATGGCAGTATGTTTTTTCACGGTTTAAGGGTATTAGTAACGGCAAATGACATGAGCTGTATTTCAGAGTATTTAAGAAAATATATACAAACCTAAATTGTAAAGCATAAACTCATTCACATTCACAGTTCATCCCATTTACCTATTATGTCACTTCTCCTTTTATTTATTTTATTTTATTTATCAAATTTACTGGCTGCCTATTTTACCACAAAGTAACTTTTTTGTTATTTTTGTTAAAATCAACAACAATGGGGGGACCCAGATTGTTGGGGGCAATATGCTGTCTCTGTAAACTGCTTAAAGAGAGCAGTAAAGCACTATAAAGTGGTATACAAGTCTAGGTGCTATTGCTAACATCAGTCATGTCTGGGACAAGAAGTACATAGGCATCTGCGGTTTTATATGATGACAGAATATAACATTAGATTTTGGCTTGTGGGACTATATTACAATAACTACTGCATACTTTGGACACTGTCAAATTATCCCAAAAGGCCTTAAGTATTCATTGGTTCAATAGTGAGAATGATCTTAAGCCAATGTGAGTTATCACTATAAAAGAAACCACAAGAAAAGGAGATCTCAGTATTGATGCAAGAAACAAATTCTAGCCAAAGTATATTATTACAGAGGAATTAATGTATGCTCTTGGAACTTCCAAGGCACCATATAAAAATAAAATTAAACTAGATAAGTCTTCAAGAACAGACTTCTTAATTTTCACTTACTTCTCTTTCCAAGCGACATGATTTTGCAGCTTTCTCTAATAGCTCTTCCTGTATTGTTTGAAATTGATTAGTTCTCTGGGCAATGTTGTTTTTTAAAATAGCACTTTCTTCTTCTGATTTTTCCAGTTTAATATGCAGTTCTTCTAAATTTCTATTTAATATTTGCTTTTCTTTTTCAAATTGTTTACTAATAAGTTCCAGTTGTTCGCACTTTGTCCCTTTAAAAATGAGACAATGTTTAGCCATTTATAAAAAAAATTAGAATGTACAATATTGTAAAGCTATACATTTTTACCTAAGTAATGTTAATCTGAGAATCCATTTTTAGATCTTCACTCATATTTTAGATGCATACATTACTCATATTTTGGTGCAGAATTCTCTCTTAACTGTTAATACAGATAATCCTTGACTTACAACCACAATTGAATCCAAAATTTATGTTGCCAATGAAAAAGTTGCTTTTTGTGTCTAAGTGAATTTTGCCCCATTTTGTGACCATTCTCGCCATACTTGTTAAGTGAATCACTGCAGTTGTTAAGTTAGTAACACAACTGTTAAGTGAATCTGGCTTCTCCATTGACTCTGCTTGTCAGAAGGTTGCAAAAAGTGATCACATGACCTGAGGACACTGCAACCATCATATATCTGAGTCAATTGCCAAATGCCTAAATTTTGATTGTGTGATCATGGGGATGGTGTATCAAAGAAATTACTTCAGTAAATGCCATATCAAGCATAAACATGACCTACCATTTCTACATAGCCTAAAAAGTGACCTGTTCAGCTTTATCATTTCCTGAACCACTGTAGTGCTAATTGGATTTAAGCATAATGGATAATCTTGTCACAAGATCCATTTATTGTACTTTTAAGTGGATTATTCTGGAGATACAACTATCTAATATTCCAGAAACAAATTACATTTTTTTCAGTTTCATTTGTAGAAATATAGTGTCTTATTACTGAGGTCATATAACCATTATACATACCTGCCTGATTTCCACTGAGTTTTACTGGTTCAGTTTCTAGACCATTCAATTCCTGTCCCTCATCATCTTCAGAGCAGGCTTGATCTAACTTACAGGTCACATATTCTGTCTGAAGTTTCTGAATTCCTGCTTCTTGAAAGTTAATTTTTTGTCTAAGAAAAATAGTATATAATTTATTTTTTTATAACTCATAATGAATTTATTTGATCTTTAATAAGATACAGTTAAAAGAATACCTTAGCTCTTCTTTCAGAAGACCATCTATTTCAGACCAATTACTGCACATTTCATTAGAGTGATTATCCTAAAAAATGGGCAAAAACAGAAATAAATATTTTTAAAAATTGGTTATAATTAATTATTGAGAAGTCATTCATGGATACAATTTATTTCTCAACTTTATATGGTCATACATCTCATAGAAAGTGACTCTGGGTGGTGTACAATAATCCAATTAAAATTAGACATAAAGTAATAATTACTTAAAACCATTACATAATAATTATTAAAAATATAAAAAACTATAAAAGCAGAACTAAACAAGGAAAGAAAATGATAGAGGGATGTTAACAATAATGAAGCGACCTCACAAGTAAACCTATCTTGAAGGAAGCTCCACTCTGTTAACAGGCTACAGAGGCCTTCAGGAAAGTCTTGCCGGTTGCAGAAGGAATGGGCCGAGGTGTGCGAGGCCTGGATGCAACTATCTGAAGGTAAGTAGTAAGGCAACTCCACCCCCCTCATTGGTTAATATTTTATAAATATCTACCATTACAAGTAATCCTCAATTTATAACTGTTTGGTGACTGCTGAAAGTTACAAAGGCACCAAAAAGTGACTTATGACCGTTTTTCACACTTACGACCACTGTAGCATCCCATGGCCACATGATCCAAATTTAAACACTTGACACTCAATAATATGTCCACGGGTCATGTGATCATCTTTTGCAAGCTTCTGACAAGCAAAGTCAACGGGGAACTTAACTGTGGCAAAAAAAAGATCATAAAATGGGGCAAAACTCCCTCAAAAAATGTCTCACTTAGCAACAGAAATTTTGGGCTCAATTGTGGTGATAAGTCATGGATTAACTGTATTAGGAGCAACTGTGTTTCCAAGAGCACTTTATCAGGGGAAAGAAGAATGGCACAGCAGTTCCTGTTTGGAATTGCTTTCTTTATCTACATAGTGTGCTACTGATAGACCATTCTATAGCAGAGATCCTCAACCCCTGGGTTGCAGCCCACTACCAGGCCACAGCATGCTTGGAACCAGGCTGCAGAAGCAGTGGGATGAGCGCGGGTGGGTGAGTGTGCATGTGTGAAGCTCCATTTGTGTGAGCAGCAAATGGAGCTGTATGTATGTGCACGTGCTAGCCTGCCACTCTTGCGGAACCATTTCCTCTCCCTCCCCTGCCAATCCATAAAGCTGGAAAGATTGGTGACCACTTTTCTAGAGTAATTCATTTTGAATATTTTCTTAGTTGGTAAGCAATTAGTCAATATAAGGATGTGTAAATGAAGTTTCTATTCTATTCATTCTATTCTATTTCTTCAGAGGAGCTTTTACAATATACCTCCTTAAGCAATAGCCCATATGTCATCTCATAAATCCCATTTAAGACTAGGGGTGTCCCTAACTTGAATCTCAAAGGTTGGATTTATACCATATGATGAACTCTTAGCTCATAAAACGTATTTGCCACTGGTTTAATGTGATAGCTGGTTCATGCAATATGCTAAGACAATGACTGGTTACCATAACATACAGAATCATGTCTACAATCATGTATGTACCTCTGTTACAGTCCAGTGTAATTAATGTGTAAATCCCACCATAAAGTAAAACAATAGCTATTATAAGGGTTTCATATAGAAGGATACTTCTGTACAAGGATAAAGGCATTCTTTCATTTATACAAAGAAAAGTTTGCATTTTATCACTGTTAATGTATGAATTTTAGTCCTGCCTGAGGAACAAAATGAGTGCGGACTTCCGGTGATGTCTTCCTCGCTGACAAACCAAAAACCGCAATCATCTGCAGCTTCGGTCTGTGCTCTCCCATCTGAGGGCCCCGATCATCTGCATTTGGGGCCAGAACCATCCTGTAGAGGTGATGAAGAGAGGGGAGACCGCCAGATGGGTCGAAGGGAGCCTCATCTCCCTTCCTTGGCTAGGCTAACACTCCCCTCCAAAGACAGCTGTAGTGGTGGTCAAAGATAGCCACCCTGAAGAGGAAGAGCTAACTGGAATAAGATTGTGCAGGAGGGTGGAGCTGGCGTCACGACGATACGGCATATGATCTTGGAGGTCTGAGATCGCTGCCAATATCTTTGCTCCTGGACGGTCCAAGTGGATCTAAATCATCCTGAAAATACAGTGAATGTAAAGAGCGCATCCTGTCAATCCCAGGGATATTGCAAAGTCCCTGGTAGATCCAGGAGAAGCTCTTTTTGCCAGCGGCAAAGAGGCAGCCATTAAAGCTGCTAAGGTTGGGACAGCTCCGAAACGAAAAAGAACGGAACAGAGAGAGTGTGCCGGTTTGGTGAGAACTTTTTTCTTTATTTAGACTGAAAGGACAACCCTACAAGGGAAAAAGAATCTGTAAAAAGTTTTGAAACAGAAGTGATTAAGCACGATTTTAAATCGGATGTCAAAGTAATAACTTTTATTTTTTTTCTCAATTGCTTGGATTTTCTACACATGACTTAATTTTGGAAACTGGAACTGTTTTTTTTTCCTCTTTTTTATCTATTTTTCTCCTTTTTTAATACTTTATAATATTTTAAAGTGCCAGAGACCTCCCTTTTAATTATTTTTTAAAATATCTTTTTCTTTTTGTAATTATTCTTATTATATTTGCTTGGAAAAGGAGGGGAAAGTGAAAAGCTAAAGAAACTTCGTAACACTTGCCCAACTTTGAGGCTTGAAATATTCTATTTCTCTTTTTGACCAGACAAAAGCTGAGAAAGAACTGAGACTTCTTTTCCAGGACATTGCTGTTTGATAAGATAGAGGGAAAGCAGGGAGAATATTATTGCAGCTGTGTTTCTGGGTTTCTCTCAACGAAGCTGCAGTCTGGTGTTTGAAGCTTTAAGAAAGAAAAGGTGATAAGTCTTTGGAGAAGAGAGTTATGATAAAAGCACTTGATAATTAAACAAAGTGCAGGTGTACTCTTTTTATTTGCTTTAAGCTGTGTACCCTCCTCATCAGTTACTTTTTTTTTGTAAGCTATTTGAATTTTTTGGCTCTTTGGAACTTGTCTTTTGCTTTTTTTTTCTTGTCTTGGGAAATTAAATTTCTACGGCTGCTTTTTTATAGTAACAGTAAAAGCTTTAGTATAACTGTTCCGCTTCCTTTCTTTTTTAAGGAGTAGCCTTTTTTTCTCTCTCCATTCCTGGTTATTTTGTCTTTCCGTCTACTCCCATAATTGGGTTGGTTTATATTTGAAGACTCTTAATTGGATGAAGGTGTTGAAGAACTGAAAGATTTTTTCCTTTCTTTTTTTAGCCTTTTTCTTCACGTTTTCACCTTTTTTAGGATTTTAACAACTTTTCTTTTGTGTGATGTTTATAGGTTCCTTTTCCTCATTTTTGAAATTTTTTACTGTCACTTAATAACTGAATTGGATTAAGGTATAGTCACGAACCTGAAAAATTTTCTCTTCTTTTTATTATTATTATTATTTGGCTTCTTTTCCTAACTGTTTTTATTTGGAACTGCAATTTGGTTATTTTCACATTGGACCTAAGGGTCTAGAAGAACCTGAAGGTTTTGAATTGCTCAAAATGAGTAGGAAATCTAAACAGCTCCCTGATTCTTCAACTTCTAATTCTTTCCTCTTCCACCAGTGCTGGAAGAGCACGTCTAAGCTACAATGAAGGCAAGAAAAGAAAAGAAAAAGTGACCTGCAGATGGATATGCAAGGAAGTTCAAATATTCACAAACTCAAATGAAACAGAGAATAGCAGTATAACATATAATAGAAAGGGAAACTGATGAATGAATGGAGAACTATCAACAGAAATGAGTGAGAAGTATTGATGAGAGACTCCAAAAATTTGAAGAGATAAACAAAGAGATCAAGAAGATTGATCGAACATTGACAACCGATTAACTGTGGTTGAATAAGGATAAAAGTGGTATGCTGAGATGGGAGATGGAACAATCAGAATTTTTATCGTTAGATTCAAAACATAGAGGAAGAATAAAGGACAAAATCTAGCTGAGATAATGATAGAAAATATGGCTGAAAATGGAATAACTGAAGAGAAAGATGATGGATGGAATAGATGAGGTTTATTGATTTCACACAATATGCGATGAGGAAATAGCTTTAACCAAGAGAAGTTCACAATCAAGATTTTACAAAGAAATCCATTAAAGTCAGCAAATATTGCAAGGTTGGCAAGAGAGAAAACATTGAAATACAGAAGATAAGGAGATCTTCTGATCTTGAACAGATTACCCAGAAGAGAGAGATGAGAAGAGAAATCAGATTCTTGACCAAAAATTGCTACTTAAAAAAGAGGTGAATTATAGATGGCTGATTCCAGAAGGCTTTAATGTCACATGGCAACGAACAGAGATATAGAACTGACTCAGTTGAGAAAGCCTGAATCATTTAACACAGAATTTTTCAGAGGGGAGGAAGAGGCAGAAAATAGAAATTTCACTAATTGCATTCAAGAGGACTCCCAAAATGACGACTGAAAAAGAAAAAGGGCAGTAGGTAGAAAGGAGGAAGCCAAAGAACAATGTGAACAAGATCCACAGAGAGCTGTCAAACCTTACACGACAAAATACTAATCATGGAAGAAAAAAAATGATTACCATTAATATATAACAGACCTTAACTCAGCGTGTTAAAGAGAGGAAAACCTTTCCATAAGATGAGAGAAAATTTAAAATTGAGTATTATCTGCCTCACAAGAAGTACATATAAAAACAATATAAACAATTGCTGATAACAAGCCAATAATTAGGGAAAATTTTACTCCTTGACACGAGATGTTTCAAGAAAAGGAGGAGTGGTTTTAATATATTTAAAGAAACCGATCAGCTGAAATTGATTTATACTGATGACGACCGGAAGAATATAATGGTGGAAATAATGGACAAACTAATACGAAAACACTCCTAATTGCAATCCTATGCCTGAAATGACAACAAGACAATTTCCTATAAAAAATTACACTATGAAAATTAATTAACTGGACGAATGTTAAATAGTTTGATGGTGGAGATTTTAATGGAATTGTAGACAATAAACTGACAACACACGAAAACAATAAAGCAAAAAAGAAAGACTCTCTAAATCTTTTTTTAAAATGATAGAGGAGAATAAACTTAAAAGATACTGGAAGGAAAGAAAGCTAAATACCTAAATACACCTTCTACTCTAATGGCATTTATCATGGTCCAGATAGATATGATATGGATGTCAACGAGAATTAACAAATATTCAATGAAATAAATATTTGAAACCAAGTACTTGCGCAGGATCCAATCCAATGACAATTAAAAGGAAAGGACAAAGGAAGAATCTAATGGACGTTTAAATATACTGTTTTAAAAAGGAAAAGACTTCCATAAGTGGATGGGAAAAGTAACTGGCTCTTTTTCTTTAAGAGAAAACAAAAAAGATACATCAATCCAGAAATGTAATGGGATATCAATGAAGGCATGATCCAGAGGCTTTGAATAGATAGACTAAGAATGAAAAGATAATAACCATGAAAAGATTAGCACTCGAAGGGCAAATTTTAAGGAAGATGAGTATAAATAGACTTGAAAAAGAGCTACAGTAAAATGCAGAGAAACAAGGCTAAGTTAATAAATGGAAGAAGACCAAACACCAACTGGGTCAATAAAAGAAGAATTAGCACAAAAAAAAGAGGTGCTAAAGAGGAATACTTGAAATATGCAAATAACACCAGTGTAGATGTTAGCATATAAATGAGAAAGGAGAAAGAATCAAGGAAAATATTGCAAATGAAATAGATGATCAAAGGCCAAGTGTTGCTCTGGTAGTAAAGAGAACGAAGGAAATCACTTGATACTATTATGGAAACTACGATATAGCTCGCATTAACCGAATCTCGATATAAGCCGACCCTTAAAAAACGCCCCAACAATGAGGAATTTGCAAAAACTCACAATAAGAGCTGACCCCCAAATATCAATGTGTGTTTGCAGCGGCTTCCACTACTTTTATTTAAAAGAGAGCAACAAAGACATTCCTTTTCTTTTAACATCAGACTGGGTATATTTTAATGAATTTAACTACGGAACTTTACTAAATTGCAAGAGGAAACTGTACACAAAGTTGCATGTGAACAATCGCAAACACTAAGAAAGCGGTCAATGTGAATGAACTAACCAATCAGAGCGTTTTATATCGGTGGTAGAAAAAAAGCAAAATGGGGCACCCAGAGTAAAAAAGTAAATGTGCTGTATGTTAATATTTGCTGTATGGTAACATCGATATTTGGCGTGATTCTGAGAGTGGTCATATCGTCATGTTCATTTGTGGTCAGGAATCAGAATTTATGCGCATATAAGCCGGACCCCCAAATTGGAAACAAAAAAAAGCGTTCGAAAAGTCGGCTTATATCGAGTATATACGGTATATCACACAAGAGAATGGCATTGATGAGAAAGAGTCCCAAACAGGTACCTACGAGGAATGCTAAGTTACCCCAGTACCTAGAAGAGATTGAAACAATGTTAGAAAGCAATATAACTGATGATGGGAGTATACTGAAGCACTCAAGAGCAAAATAATGGAAAGGCACAAGGCCAGGTGGACTCCGGAAAATTTTACAAACATTACAAGAATCACTTGAACTTTCTATGCTAGATAATTATGAATGAAAGTTATGTTTAAAGACAGGAGATACCTAAATCATGGTCAGAAAGCTTATATCACACTTGTTCCAAAAGAGGAAGGCCATCCATTACAAATCAAAGACTATATACCTATTTCCTACTAAACACAGATTATAAAATATTTGCTTCAATATTGGCAGAAAGACTAAAAAAATATTTAAATAATTTTATCCATATCCTGAATCAATGAATGGATTTTCTGCCATAGAGACAAATTAAAAGACAATATGAGAGTAATCTGGGACACTTTGGGATACTAGAGGCACATACCTGAATAAACAATGACTCTGATATTTCTAGATGCTACAGAAGGCATTTGATAATGTGATTGGTGATTCCATGTTATTATGGCTGGACAAATGGCTTTGCTAGATAATTTACTCAAAGCAAATATCATAAGCAGATGGCAAAGGTAATGATAGAGGAGAACTGACAGCTATCCGATAAAAGAAAAGGAAAAACAAGGTGCCCACTATCACCTCTGTGTTGTTTGTGTTACTTTGGAAAGTGCTAAATAGAAATATTAGAGATGAAAAATAATAATAAAGGGATGAAAATTAAAAAAGGAAGAATTAAGTGCACAGCATTTTGCAGATGAACTGTTTTATCATAGATGACCCACTAGAAACAGCATCAAAATTGGAGAAAAGATAGAGCATATGGAAAGGGTGCTGGTTTGAAAATAAATAAAGACAAAGATCTTGCGCAAAGAAATGCTATCAAGACAAAAGGAAGGACCGGCAGTCTATTGAAAATTCAGGTCACAAATAAGATCAAGTACTTGGGATGTACTTGAACAGCAAGAATGCAGTACCTAAAAGAGAAAATTATATCAAACTAAACAGCAGATAGCATAGATTTGCAAAATGGGAAACATTTAGAAACTGTCACTAAATAGGGGAGAATATCAACATCAACGATGAATATATTATCCGCAGAATTTTATATTTGGTTCAAACAATTCCAATTAGGCTTTGAAAAGATTATTTGAAGATTTAAATAAAATCCAAGAGATAAAAGTTAAAGACTTTGCAAGATGCTAAATAAGAGGAGGATTTGGCTTCTCTAATTGGGGAGTTGTACTGTCAAGCTTACGAAATTGATGTGGTAAAGGAATGATAGCATAAGAAATACTAGATTTTTGTTCATTAGAAGACATGATTTGTTGTTGGAGTGCATGCTTTTTATGGTATATAAGGAGCAAAAAACAGGGTGTACTTTAGAAGACATTATATACGGGAGTCTCCCTGGGTTAAACTGGAGAAATTTAAAAGACAATGCTATTATTGAAAAATTCCAGTCTGGTTATCGACTATTGAGGCATTTTTTCCTTAAATCCTACACCTATAGATACCACAAAAAAGGAACAAACAGTAGATATGGTTGAAATATTGACTGAAAAGGGTTCAAACTTAAATTCTATTGCCAATAACATTAAGAGGAACAAAGGTATAAAGATGAGAAATGTGACCGATTTAGATAAGATTGTTGACAGGTTCTGATGAAAAGGTGATTAAAAAATTATAATGGACATTTTAGAAATTAAATAGAAGAAACAAGTTAAAGAAACTATGTTTCTTGGGGGATGAATTTTGGAGAGGGAATAATGGCAAAAATTGTGTTTCAAAATTATAAAAATGACAATGTCAACAGCAGTATAAAGAAATTTGTAAAAGATGTTTTATCAAGGTGCACTTTCCCGACAAGAATAGCAAGAATGTTCAGAATATAAGTCCGAAAATGTTGGACATGTCATCAGAACAACCTGGCTCATATTACCATAATGTGGTGGAGCATGCCCAGACACTAAAAATATTGGACTAAAATAACAACATGGCTGAAAAAAATGACAAATAAGCGATATAGACTTGAAACAGAGATTTTTTAATGGGGAATTTGCCTGAAATATAATAAGTAAGGATTTAAATATCTGATTGTAAATGTGTTAACAGCAGCTAGGATTGTTATTTTCAAAAACTGGAAAATGAGAAGATACCAATTACAGGAGAAGATCATTCAGAAAATATTGGAATGTGCTGAAATGAGTAGATTACATTGAAATTAGTAGAACAAGATAAACAGTTTTTACAAAGTTTGGGATCTATTCTATCAGTGGTTTAGATAATAAAATATGGTGATGGAATATGTAGATTTTTAGAAAAATAAGTAAACATATAAAGATGTTTTTTTTTTTTTTTTATAATTTACAAAGATGATTCTAGGATAAGATGCTGGTGGGAAAAAAAAGTGAGGATAATAGAATTGTTATATAAATGAACGAAGTAAAATATGGATTATTTTTATAAAACATTGAACGAATAAAAAGTCATACTCAATCGATTGATTAATAAAATATTAAATGATTTGATATTTGATTGAAATGTATGAGAGGATAATAATCGTAATTGTAATTGAAGACTACGAAATGGTTGCACAAAATAATATGTAAATCAACCAGCACACTGTATGTATATATATATATGGAAGATGGTTTATGTTTTTATGTTATGTTTGTTTGACTTAAAATCAATACAAATTTAAAAAAAATATTAGAGAAATCATTGTACCTCTTTTGATGAGCTTTGGGTCAACTGGAAAATAACATTTTCTAAAGTTTTCAGTTCAACTTTTGAATGTTGAATTTCTTGACGATGCAAGTTAAGCTGATTTTTTTGTCGTGCAATTAGTGCTTTTAAATCTACATTTTCATTTATTATGGCATTTTTTTCTTGAAGTCCTGCTTTTTGTTCCTGAAGTTTATTTTCAAGGATCTGATTCTTTTGCTGAGAATGTTTGAGCAAAAATTCCACTTCAGACATTTTTGCTTCCATAGTTTTAAGGTTTTGTATTCCAGTACAATTCTCTTCAGTTAACAGTCTAAAATGCAAAACAAAATTAAACAAGTTTTTCAAGATTATCTTATTGTTAGCATGATTTCTTTGACAATAATTGTTTGATTCAGTTTTATTTGGAAAGTGGATTCTCAAAATCAGGGTGTGCATTTACATTCAATCTTTTGGAATATGAAATCTTCATCTTGACTTTTTAAAGTCTGTCATAAAAAACTAATAATTACAATTAAGTATCAATAATCTATATTTGACAACTTGAAATCTACAGACACAAAAATAAACAAGTTAAGTCATGATATAAATTGGCACAAGCCCATCATCATTGTAATATTGATATATGTGTGCATGTGTGATATTTATATATCTATGTCTATATATACACATACCATTATCTGTCTATCCATCTATATGAACAGATAACAAAATTAAATGGTTCATATCTTCTCAGAAGCTAACCAGTTTTAAATATTTTATGTTTTGAGACTTGTAGCATCAAAACAAATTGAGCACTAATGCCCACTGCCAGAACGAGGTTAAATGGTGACTGGATTTGGATATATTTGTCTTTTATAGTATTATAGTTCTTCAAGCAATAATATACCTTGGTTTTCTGTAGTGTTTTATGAAAATACACCTAACAGCTAAAAACAGAAATTAACACTCTGTTTTGCACATACCGTAATATCCTTTTATAAACCATAAAATCTATGGACAATAAATCAAGGGCTTAATTCTCAGCATCTAATTTGTGGGATCCAGCATTTCCAGATAGTTTTGAATTTTGACTGTCAGGTTTTTTTCCCTTTTGAAAATGATTACTAAGAATATTTTATAGGTAATCCTCCACCTATGACAACAATTGGGACTGGGATTTCCAGTTGTAAGTTGAGGCATCCACACGGCAAGATCCACTTTTACGACATTTTTGTAGTGGTCATTAAGTGAATACACAATGGTTAAGTGAACCCTTTCTTCTGAAAGTTACAAAGTACAGTCATGTGACCACAGTGTGTATGTATGTGTGGAGGTTAACTATATATCACTTTTTATACCAAAGCATCTAATGTGATTGAGAAAATGTAAAATACACTGTAAAAAGTATGAATTAAAACAATATAAAATATACAGTAAGAGAAAAGAAAAAAAACCAAAAGAAAAGGAAAATTGGAAAAATATTAAGCTAGCTTTCACATAAAAAAGATCTCACTCTCACAAAAGGGATTAATCTCCAACAGATGCCTGTAAGATATAACAATGGGTACCTCATAAATTTCAGGAGATGATATTCCAAAATATAGTGTCACTTTACACAAATCCTGCCATGAACAACTACAAAGTAGTACCCTGTGGTTCTAGATACATACAGAGCCCCTACCAATAAACTCAATAATAAATCAGATTTATAATGATATAGTCCACCAAGTCTCTCTCATGCCTCTGAAAAAAATTGCTCCATATACCTGTTCGAGAACAACTTTATTATTGGAAGCATTTGTCAGAGTGTAAGAAATAGAGTTTCAAATTAAAATGGAGGAAGATTTAAATCTCATTCTTGAAATCCAGAAAAAAATTACAATTCCTTCAAACTTTGCAATAAACCAATTGCATATTATAAATGATTGTTCAGTGATTTTTCCATTTTCAAAAGCTTTTGGCTTAAGATATTTATTGCCACCACACATTTATAGCTATTTGTGCCTCTAAGTCAATCTTAACTCCTGGTTATTGCCTGGATAAGTCCCTGTAGTTTTCTTGGAAAGATTTCAGAAGTGGCTTACCAAAGATTTCAGAAGTGGCTGGTCCCAAAGGCTGAGAGAGACTGGCTGATTCAAGATCAAACAGTTGGCTTTGTGCCTAAATCAGGACTAGAACTCACAATTTCTCTATTTCTAGCCTGATGCCTTAACCATGAAATCAAACTGGCTCTCACAACCTATTTGCTAATGATCTAATATTAATATTTCAAAATCTAAAACTTCATCTGTGGAATACAAAATAATACACAAGAATGTGAAGAATCCAGTCACCATTAATATTAAAACTATATTCTAGAATCTAGACAAATATGCATTAAAAGACTTGAATGGGACATACAACTATTTTCATTAACCATTATCAAATGTCAGAAGACTTCATGATCACAAAAGCAATTATATGGTTAAATACCAAAATCTACCATAGATCCTTACCTCAATTGAGCTTTTATGTTTTCAAGCTCACTTTTATAGGCATTACATTGTGTGAGCAACTTCTCCTTTTCATTTACACAGTTTATTAACTTTTTTTCTAAAATTTGTTCTTCAACTTGGACCTGAATAAAACAAAATATTCAGAACCAATCAACCCACTATTTATCAAATAATAAAATAAGGTAGACATCAGTCTACCAAGCACCTAAATCAAGTGATCGCTGGAATGATGCAATGATCAGAAGTACAAGGATCAGTTAGTTGTTAGTCATTTTTTCAGTGCCACTATAACTTTGAACAGTTTGCTAAATGAATGATTGTAAGTTGAGGACTATGCATTATTTGGGTTATTTTTGTTTCTTTCTTTGCAGGTATTATTTTATGACTTAGTTTCCTCCAGTTTGGTGATTGAGTAGTATGCAAATGAAGTAAATTAAAAAAATAAAAATAATGCAATCATATGCATGTCTATTGAATAATCCGCTCATTTAGGACAAATAGACTTTTTCCTGGGTAAATCCGTATCCTTCTAAATTCTTACAAACTAGCATTATATTCTGTTCTCCTCCAAACCTTTTAGCAGCAAGGAATTATATTTCTGATATAGAAGAATGAAATATTTTAGGAAATATTAAAAAGGCAGAATATTATATTTCCCCTAAAAGAGAAATAGAAATTTTAAGGGAGACAGAAACTCAGATCTTCAGCTCCCTCCCCCAGCAGATAGTTGATGCCCATTAAGAAGGACCAGGCCAGCCTATCTACAAAACAAAAGACCTTCAGCTCCAGGGTGATGGGATTAAGACATGATCCTCAGGGATATAATAGGATTATCTAGCAGCAGGGCTCACTGCATTGCAAAATCACCCGGGGACATTGCATCACGCTCCAGGCTTCAACCAAACTTATCTCAGCCAAACTCCTAGCATGGGAGTCTGACTACAGCCAATAGAATACATTTCTTGCACAAGAATAGGAAGCTCAAGGGCAAGGGCAAGGCCAAAGGCTCACTCTCTACTCCATGTGGTCAGCTGTCCAGGACTGCAAACCCATGTGGTCCTGTCCATCAATAAATCATATTTCTAATCAGCCTTCATGTTTCTAGTGTCTTTCTCCCCACTTGGAACTGAACCAGATGGATATTTCTTCAAATACTGATATACAATAAATCTGATTTTTATTGGTTAAGATGCTGTTGTGGTACAGGCAAAAACATATTAAACAACAGTAATGACTTTAGTTTCAGAACTAATAGTTGAATTCATAGCTTTGTGGTATATAAAATGTTCTAATAAATATCTTGGGAGTCTTTTCTTACCTTTTCCAGTTTATTAGTTATTTTCTCTTTGTACTGTTTAAATGTTCTTGTCAACTCCTCAGCATTATACAGTGCTTCATTTCTTTGCTGTTCAGTTCTTTAAATGAAAACAGCAGCTCAGTTTAAAGAGGTAAAAAAATGATTCATCAACAAAAAGATAAATCTGAACAGAGAATACATATTTGTTGGATATCATTCAAACATACCTCAGTTTAAAAATGTTTACATAAAGATCTTCAAAATGTCAAGGAATCCAAATTACACGTTTATCATGAGAAAATAAGAATAAATTTAGCTTTGGTCAAAACATTCCTTCATAAGCAGATCTATTGATGCAAGCAAGAACATTTTGTAAACCTCCCAAAGTTGCTTAATAGCAGGATGGGCTGCTTATAATTGAACATTAAGTAAATTTTGAATGTGGTTCAGAGCACAGCAGCAAACTTCAATCTAAATAGTTATAGAATATGCTCAATCACTAAAATAGAGCAACAGTGTAAATGGACTCATAATTTTCCACATCTATTTTCAAGCCAATAAATTTAACTCTGAAAGTAAAGCCTGAAATGCATGCAAATTGGAAATGTTAGATATTATTTCTTCTCTCCAACTAAAGAATTGTACAAGTACAATTTCCTTGATGGTATTTACTTCACTGAGTTTGGATTTTAAGATCTTCACTATCATGATGTAATCACTACTAACTTTCTTGACTTCAATGTACTTGATTTTGTCAGCCTCAAGGAATTTTTATTGGTTCAAAAACCATTACAAACTGATTTGTTTATATATATTCAATATGCACTCAAACATGTGCATAACATGAAGCAATACTGCTGAATGCTACTTTATTTTAAAAATATTCAACATCTTAAAAATTATTTTACAGCAAAAATGTAGTCAAGATTTCAGAATGAAATATAAAAATGCATGTAATTTCTCACCTCTTCCCTTGTTTGGACCATCCAATTAAATCATGCTTCATTTTTCTATAATCCTCCTTTAATTTCTGCAAATCACATTCTTTTTCCATTAGCATTTTCTGGCTTTCTTCTAATTTATCTTCTGTATCTCTAAAACACAGATTTTAAAACAATATGGTAAGTTTACTTCTAGCAAAGATATTGGCTAATGAATATTAACAGCTGGAAAGCATTCTCAACTCACCCTTTTCAATCATATTTTCAGTATAGAAATTTGAAATAAATGGCCAGAGTAATGTACACTAAAGCAATCTCTCCCAACCTTTCTGGTGTGGTGGGGGGATGGGTGGTTCCATGGGAGTGGTGGGCATGTGCAACTGCTGCTCGCGCAAATGGAGCAGCATTTGCTGCTCCATTTGCAGGGATGCATGTGGGGATCCATGTGCACTCACCCGCCACTTCCGTGGCCAAGTTCCAAACAGCTCAAAGCCTGGTAGTGGCCTGTGGGGATTGGGGACCCCTGAACTAAAGATCAGAACATTATTCACCAGGACTCCTTGATCTACAACTATTAGGTCAGCAATTCTTCCAAGTTATGATGGCACTGAATGAATAGTGGTTATTAGTGGTCCTCAGAGTTCTGCCAATTCCAACATTTTTTTTGCCATGTATATGTATACATTCAAACTAGACTATGATGTTTCTCTGTGTCATATATGTCTGTATATTGGGGATGTACATAATGGTTATCTTTTGGGAGCTGAATGCAATGAAATTTCATTTTAATATATGCTGATTAGTATCCATTTAAAGTGACAATAAAGTTTCATTCTATTCTATTCCTTTCTGTGATCACATGATCACGATCTGGTGCTTGCAGGTCACTGGGTTAAGTTTCTCCTATCCATGCACACTCTACCAACTCCCTCTGCAATAACACCACCCACTCACCCCTGCACACCTATCCCAACCCATATCCCTGGGCACCCTCCTTGACCTGCATGATGTCTGTCACATACCTTTGTGCACCCTTCTCAACTCAGTGGCACCTATTACATACCTCCTTGTACTCTCATTAATTGTGCCAGTGCCTTGCCTCTTGCACACAACCTTGCATATTCTGCCCAATTCACATAACTCTTGTGTGAATCTCACACTCCCTAATTCAAATCATTTATGTCTTTTGCCTAACTTCCTTCACCCATGGCTTTTACACACCACTTGTGCACTCACGCACTCTCAACCTGCCATGCAATGGATCTCATATATATTCCTTATCCATCCCTGCACCTCCACGCACCCCCTCACTCCTTCCCACTTACCTGCCTGTGGGCATGGACTTGCAATTTCTTGCTGGCTTCACCGTTGGCTTTGATTATGGGAAGCCAGCAGGAAATTGTATCGCCTAGCAATCAAGGTATTCACTTAATGACAGCAACCAGGACTCAGGGACTGCCATCACTATGTGATGCTATTGCACTTTATGACATCAGTTACCAATGGAAATTCCAATCCCAATTGTAATGGTAAGTCAAGGACTATCTGTATTCAAATTAGTTTTCTAAGAGGATAGGAAGGGGTAGAACATTCACTCATTCATTTGTACATTCACTATCATTACCCACTTCAAACCAAAGACTTGGCAGCTAACAACAATAATTAAAAAACATTAACCCCTCCCCAATAGAAAATAAGTAAACAATTGGTAATTGAAATTTAAACAAACAGACAAACTGATCAATACAGATATAATACAAATATCTCCAACAGGCTACAGAAGATGACCAAGCTGTGAGTGACAGTGAACAAAGACTCCCATCCAAGGAAAGGGTGAAACTGGCACACAACACAAAGCTCTGCAAAGACTGACCTGGTCACAATTGCTACCTCGTCCTCAAACTGGAGCTATAAGTTTAGGAAGATCCCCAAATTTACTCTGGCTGTTTGGGATAGTGCAACCCCATTCAGAACAAAAGGTAAAGAAGAGATAAAGAATTCCCAAAACTGGAGGGCCTAGAGCAGGGCTGTCAAACTTGCAGTGTCATGGCACCGCCACATGACATTTTGGGATCTTTCCCCCTCTTTGCTAAACTGGATGTGGCTAGCGCACGGGCTGCAGGTTTGACAGCCCTGGCCTAGAGCATATCTTATTTTCAGAAAGGAAACCACAAATTGATACAGTGTATAAACTTTCATCTCAATATGAAATGAGTGAACCAAGCTCCAAGTGGAAAATAGTGAATGAACCAACCTTGCAAATTAAAAAAAATAATTTAAACAATAATTACTTTAGAAGACTATCCTGAGCTTGAACATCTGCTTCCAAGCTTGCTATCTGTTCTTCTAATATTGGAATATGGACTGAACGTGTACTCAAAGTAGATTCCAGGAAAGATATCTGGAAGAATAAGGTAAAAAGGAAGAATCTATTATTGTTCTTTTTAATAGATTATTTGCACACTTATTTGATAACACACTTCTTTTTTTCAATCTATTTTTTGCTACTTTCAGTAGGCAAATAACTTTAATAATTACCAATATAAATAGAGTATTTCTTTACTAATTTCCAATATTTTTAATCTGCACATAGCATGATACTTTAAGTTAGTCAATAATACAATAGAAATAAAACTATTCTATGAAGACTATTTGCCTTTTTTCACTTAAAAATATACTTAAACATTGACAATTATAGCATAAAACAAAATCATAAAATATTGCAAGATTAGGGCTGATTTTTACTGATCTAATATTGCTGTGGGTGCTTAAAATGTAATGTGTGAAAGAGAGAAATAAGGTATCTCTCAAGTTTTATAGTCTGTAATACCAAGTAGCTTTTTTCTTTTATAATATGGAACAATGGTTTTAATAAAGTAAAGATACATCATTATGCCACTTTAAAATTCATTCCTCCAAATCTGAGCGAAGGTAATACTAAAAACCGCAGCTAAGTATTCATAAGTGCTAACATAAAAACATTACACATTACAATTCAACATAAAGGATAATATTATAACTAACAATATAGCAGGTATTAAAGATAAAAAGCATTAAAAATGCTTTTTAAGATACCTACTTGTGCTCTTGCCTGGTTTAGTTCAAACTTTAAAGTTTCAATTTCCTTCATTAGTTTGTGGTTCTGAGAAATTAATGAAGCATTGTTTTCACGGACTACATTCAGTTTGTCCCTTAGAAGTTCATTTTCCTCTTCCATACTCTTATCAAAAGCCACTGAATATGACTACAAAAAAGCATTTGTAATAAACACAAATGTTAATTTTTAGGATCAACAGTATGAGGATTTGGGATAAACCAAAGGTAATGTAGGCATATTGCTAGAAATGAGCAAATTCTCAAATAATTACTTTGCTCCTGGGTTTCCTTGAAGAATCACTGTTATGCCAAGACATTTTGCTCACAGTACTATTCTGTAATTCAGAAGAATCAACCAGATCTTTCAGTGTTAAAATTTCAAGCTCACTGTCATGAACACCAAGTTCAGAATTATGTGAATTATTACTGGAAAAACAAAAATAAAAGAAAGACATTACTTCAATTTTTACACTAATTATTCTGACAGAAAATCTCAAAGTTTGGATGTAAACACAATGTAAATAAGCACATAGGTAACAGCAACTATAGTTCCACAGTTATACCTATAAAGCTGTTCTCCCAAGTCTTGTAAAGTTTTTTCTGTTTTCTTTAGATGACCTCTTAATGCTACAATGTTAGCAAGCAAATCTTCCACATCTTCCTGTTGGTCACTGGAAGCCCATGAGTTAGGTTCCATTTATATTCATTTGTCTGAAATAAATAACTAAGAAGAGAATTATAATATAACTACCATTCTCTGTTTGAAATATTGCTTTTTAATTCTCATCATTACAGAAATATGTTAACTCTCGCTGCACAAATACATTCAGCCACTTTCACACTACTATTTCTTAACATTAATAACTATCAAACAATTAGTTGTTTGGAAACAAACTTCAATTTATGGTTATTTTTTAATTTTAGAAAAACTTTAAGTTGAATGATAATAACCAATGATGAATAGAAGGAAATAACTAGGAGAAAGTGCCCTGCATAAATACAAAGAGTGCATAATTCACATATTTTAATTGACAGAAATCCAACCAACACATGGCCTATACTGTACTGATTTGAATGCCAAGGAGGTGGTTATCAAGATAATACTGTTTATCCTATACTCCTTCATGTTAGCACATTAACATCCATAGATACAGAAGTATGTAAGAATTCCATAGATATATCTGTATCTCCAGGGTTCATTCTAAATCTTCATTAGGAGAATCATTAAGGTACTTAATACTGATGTACTGAATCTGGGACTCATAGTCGTGATGAACTGGATAACAACTAAATTGAGCTTTAATCCAGACAAGATGCTCCTGATTAGACCACTGAAGGAAATACAAGACAATTTCAGCCTAGATGAGGTAGCTCTCTAGAAAAATTGAGTTTGATACTTACAGTACATATTCAGCTTTACTAAGATCTCTTTATTAGGAAGGCAACTTAAATGTTATTTGAATACATTGAATACATGTTATTTGTTATCTGGTATTACTGAACAACTTTTTTAAATAATTGAATACACTTTTTCCTTTGAAAGTTCTTTAAAGTTACAGTAGTTTTAACTGGGTTAGGTTTTCTGAATGGTAGGCATCACTCATTTTAATATGTATTTATACTATTAATATCACACTCCAATACATGTGGATGTTAACATTATTTAACTCTATATTGAATTAACCTGTTTTCAGAACTATGTACAAATTGATGAACATGTGTAACCTTTTGTTAAAATGTGAAACAAAAACAATCTGAATTTATGACAAAATGGGAGAAACTTTTGGTTATAATAACATCAATAATACTTTATAATAGTATTATAACAATAATAATACTTTATCTGCGATCACAGACCAAACCACAAGTACAAAAAAGAAGAATATGGGAAAATTAGTCATGAACAATTGGTCACCAAAACTTGACTAAGGGGAATTACAGTGTTCTCCTCTGATGGTTACAGCTCTTAAAAAAAATTTGGAAACCTGATAAGTGATGTATGAGGAGCCATCCCCAAGACAATATAAGAACAAATTACTAACATTGGGTCTAGAAGGGTTTATTTCAAGGAGAGACAGTAACTTAGATCTTCCTGCGTTATACATAGCCTGTGTTACATATAAAAGGACATGCCCCACAGTTTCAACCTCAGCTCTCACAGGGGCATAGCCGCTCGTTAATCGGGAGCCTCTTAAATCGCCCATCCAGTAGTGCTCACGGCAGAAAATTAAAGCGAACTTGGGAGAAAGCTCTTCTATACTTGGGAATGGTTAGAGTGTAAAAATAGGAAGCCATCCTCAGTCCATAATTATTAAATGTGGCTGAAGCATCAAGGGGTCAGCAAGTTTGTCTTTACTCTGTCCTCATAGATATTCAAGTCAATGTCCACAAGCATGGACTACCCTTAATTGGCATCCTTAAAGGCCTAATCTCCCAGCGGCATCCCCCAAAAAACCTAGCAGTGATCGGTTAATTTCTTTCATCAGCTCCCTTCTCCCAACGAGCCAAAATCTCCGGAGAGATCAGAAACGCCAGGAGAGGTAGCTTCAGGAACTGCCAGAAGTAGTACGTGACTCGAAACCACCGTATTTAAACGTGTAATCCATCCATTACCATGTTGAACTGATAGAGTGCCAGTCTAGGTACATCAGAGCAAAACCAACACAAGGAGAAGACCCAGAGAATGTTCTTAAGAAAGACCAGCCTGTGCGGTTCTTTCAATCAATTCTTGAAGTCCTCGTATCCATATAGAAATGTCAGTAGAGTTTGAGCCAAAAGTTTGGCTTTAAAAAATATGCAAAGCAGAAGAATAATAACTGGCCTACTGGGTAAATGAAAAAATTTAAGATCTGCTGGTGACTAACAGCAAGGCCGAATTCAGCACCAGTGTTCTGAAATTGAATAACCGAAATACTTTAAATGGAAAACTTCCTTAACAGCATTACATTGATAGCACCAATTTATACAATTTCCAGGGCTCTAGAGAACACCAATACTTTTGGATTTCAAATTAATGGACAAGTGTTCTGCAGCACCCAGTAAGACCCAAATGCAGGAAAATAATCTTTTCAGACATGGCCTTGACATGAAAAAGGAGGGTTGTATTGTCAGCATAAAAGGAGAAGCGGATCTTCATAGAGTTGACAGCTTTGGGAGGTTTTGAACTCAATATGTCCAAGTGTGAAAGACCAAGTCAGATAAGAATAAATTAAACAAAAGAGGAGCCAGAACACAACCCTGCCTACTTCGTTCTTCATCAGGATAGGCAAACCACACCTGACCTGACTAGAGTCTGGTTGTACAAGGATCTAATTAGGAACAGAAGACGTCTATCAAATAGAACTTTTGAGCAGTTTAACGCACAACAGTCCTCTAGGGACTGAAGTCAAATGCTTGATTTTAGGTTGATAAAAGCAGTAAAAAGTTTGCCACCTGGTATGGTAGTATATTTATTGACCCAAGTCGCTAAGACAAAAGCAGTGGTCCAGTGTGGTACAGCCCCGCTCTTAAAACCCAATCTGTTCAGCACCAATAACTATTAGACTCCTCAACCCAAGTGAGGAGTCTACATTGGGAGATATTTAGCATAGAATTTTTCCAATGAGCAGGCTTATAGGGCGATAGTCGGTCTGAGTTGTTCCTATTTCCTCATTTAAAAACTGGAACAATAATTGCTTAAGCTCCAGGAGAGTAGGGATCCTGCCAGAGGTATTGATAAGCGTGAAGAGCCTTGCTGAGAGAGAATCCAACACCCACATCGGTCCAGATTGCAAGCAATTTTAGTAAATCATGCCAAGTGGTATAGCCATCAGGCAGCCCCAAGGCGGCTTTGGCCCTGACTGAAGATTACGGACTCACCCAGATCACAAGCTCGGTATCTCAGCATGAGTCACCGGGTTGCAGTCAGGAACTGCAGGAGGCAGCTGTGGCCCAAGCACAGTCGAACTATGTTGACATACTACGAAATTGACCAAGAAATGGTTTTTCCCCAATCTCTGTTGGAAAATACAGGGAGAGGGGTATTCTGATGACTCAGGCAAGAAGCTGGCAACAATTTGCCAACATATAATCGAGTGTTCTTCTGCTGAATGGAGACGAAAATAGCATACCACCCCACTATCACTCTCTCTCATTAGCTTTACAATACATTCTCTCTTAGCAATAAATAAGTCCATAATATATAAACGATAACAATCAAAAACATCGAACCATTAAAGCGACAATCGATATAAAGAGTACAGTCTCTGGTGGCATAAATATAATCCGACCTCAATAATCAACGATAGAGCACCCACAATAAGAGTAAACCCTAGATTAATCATGGTATCCATGAAGCATACAAACAAACACTCTTTTGTCAACAACTCAAGAATTATTTCTTGAATGAATATGGAACCTCGTCCGCCCGACGCTACCACTCCCATATGAAACACTCAAATGAATATACCATCAAAAGGCCGCAAAAGTCATTTCCCATGGCACTTATACTATGTTCAAAGGAAATGCCCTCAGGCAAATTGTATCGGCCTGAGATATGCTACCAGGCTAGCATTCATGCATAAATAACAGAACGCAGTGGACACTATATACTTTCATAATTGAGAAAGACCAAAATCTTGATCGATCTCCTGGGGCTCACACCTACAGAGTTACCACTCAAGGAATCTAAAATAATCTCGGGGACCCCCTAAGGAGGAAGTTATATTGAGGAAAGCCCAATAAAGTTTGTAAACCCGCAGGTCTAGCATGGTTCTCTCGCATTAAAAGAGCAAGTCCACAAGCTTAGAAACATACCACCCAATGACTGCCTTTCTCAAGAGACAACTGGAACCCAGCACAAAATCATAACATTCACTAAGCCAACTGAGCCTATAATGAGCATAATTAAAAGTAAACTCACGCAGCTAAGATCACTACAGGGAGGTCCCACCACGGCCCCGGACCGGTCCGTGGATCTTTTTTACAGGCCGAAAGAATGAATAATTGTGAATTCGAATATATATAAAAATTGTTTTAGTAAAGAATAGTGAAGAAGCCTTTACTATTGGGAAGAATTGAGTTTACCAGTCCTTTGAAAAGTGTTTTTGGCCATGAAAAACTCGTCCCTGGTAAAAAAAGGTTGGGGACCACTGACCTAGGGACCCTATTAAGATTATCTTGTTGTGTTGGGCTGCTAAAAAGGGCTAACTGATGCAGCAAAATTGTTAATTTCATCTTAGAATGTCTGGCTGAAACATCAGGGATCCTATGGCTGGAGAGTTTCTGTGGGAGTTGATGTGCCTCAAATCGATGGGGGAACTAGACTCCCAATTGGGCATTAAAGTCACCCCTGATAAGGATGTACGCGCTGGGAATTTAGTTTCCATACAAGTAATGTAATTCTCAAGCACCGCCCCACCTGAGTTTTAAGCATCAGCTTGCCTCATCGTCGGGGAGGAAGATAAACGTTGAACACTAACAGTTTGCTGCATCTCTCTTAATTAGAAGCGCCATAGCTAAAGAAGCCACAGGGGGAGCAGCTCCACTGTCTCCACTTTCAAAGAAGTAGAGACCAAGCAAGCTAGAACACCCTTACGCCTTCCTCGTTTGTAAATTGTGTCTCATGGTGGCCAAGGAAATAACCATAAACCTCTGTAAGGGATATCTTTGCACATGCCCAGGTTCCTGAAGCAGGACCAACATCAAATGAAGTGAATAATAGTTGGCAATTCTGTGGTATCATACCTTCTCCCAGCCTGCTTTGGTTCATGAAGAGGCACTTAAATGTGCAGGTTTTTTTTTTTTTTTGCCAGATTTAATAGTCCATTCTGTGTGTCTATTTTTCCAGAGCACCCTTCGAATCCAAAAAGATACAGCTGTTGTTGTGCAGGGTCATCCTTTAGGAGGCAAAGCAGAGAAGTAAGGAAGGGAGGCGAGCCTGTTCATGAGGCTGTTAGCGCTCTAAGCGTACTCCAATTTCATACTTGTGGGCAATTAATTGGTTGCTTAGCTGACAAGTATTCAGCAGCACGCGAACAGACGGAGTTGAAGTAGCCCTTCGATCTTCAAATTTACGAATTAGACATTCTGGAGAGAGCGCCAAGGGAACTTCCATTGGTAATCAGTATACGTTCCCTGGAGTCAAAGGGAAATCCTATATCAGGCAGTGAAAGACCTCCAGAGCTTCGATTTGGATGCATCCAGAAGCTTTAATGATTTGGGCCCTTTGCTGGTTGTGGAAGTGCACAAAAGGGAGTTGAAGAGCTATGTCTCCTCCGATTAGAAATGTGTCCTTGACATAAGTCAGTCTCATAAAAAGATGGGAACCCAGAGGCATGACTGGGGCTTATTTACAAAGGACCCTTGGTGCCCTGGGTTTGGTGTCGCTTCCTTTGGGGGCCATTTTCTTCCCGGCTGATAAATCAGGGAAGCTTCCTGGTAAGATGTTCTTGCTGTGGGGGTTAATTTGACAGTTGTAGGAGAGAACAGTCAGGTCTACCATCTGAGAGGATGCCAATCTGGAGGTTTTATGTGAATAGGTATATAATTAGTAGGATTAGTTTTGAGATGGCATTCAAAGATTGGCAATTAGATATTGGCTGCTGAGGATCTTTGGCGGCAATAAATCGCCTGCCCCTCAAATTGTCGATTCCTAAAGTGGCTTTAATTTGACATATCTTTTGAAGACTCTTCTTGGCAGAATGCTGAAAAGATCTACAGGGATCTCTTGAACTAAAATATTTTGTGTGGATGTTGGAATTGTCAAACTGAGTAGTAGCACTCTAGTGCATGTATTCAGGAAAGGTAAAAAGTTCATACTTCGTTATCAAATCATTCAGCCTTTTTAGCCCCAATAGCTGTAATATATGCTCTCTCGCCCGGTGTATTGAACCCCAGTGAGGTAAGTTGCCATTAAATGGATTAAAATGAGCGGCCACCTGTTTTGACTGTAAGACCAGTTGACTGCATCAAAGATGTAAAGTTTGAACTGTTGTGTAGGGACTACATTGGCAGTGCTTTTGCTAACGTTTGGCAGGGATAACCCTGCCACTGCATTCAGGCTGCCGAGCGGTCAACCCAGGGCTCCACTGGTAGTCCAAGAAACTAAGTAGTTTAAAATACTTATTATTTTATCAAGCTGGAGCTGAATGCCTCGCTGTAGTTTCTGGCAACAAGAAACATTGCTGAGCCAAAGTTCTGTAAGGGTGGGCTCATTTAAGGATTGGTTGGGGAGTAGTCTTAGGTAAGCCTTTGTTCTCAACTCGGGGGGCGACCCCTCAACCGTTGGAAGATCGTGACAACCGGCAGCAGCCAGGACAAAAAGGAGCAGGAGCTTTCAAACGAAGGCTTCAAACAAAGTCCTCAATCTTGGATTGCTTCAGAGAAGGTTGAGGAACCAGGTCAGTGAAGATTGCTCCTTTTCCTTGTCTTCCTTGTCTTTCCTGTGCGTATATTAAGTAGCACAATAGAGGGAAAGCTGTGTAATATAGCATAGAGTCTAGTCACTGAACAAGTCCTAAATCCAGAGGAAAAGGAATCGCCGGGAGTTGAGAAGAACGAGTCCTTAGCAAAACAATGGCAGAGCCCCCCAAAGGTTATACAAGGATCCTGCCCTCCAACAGAGCAAGGGAACATGAGAAAATAAAAATGATTAAAATAATAAAAATAGTGGATAAAAATAGAATAAATCAGATAAGAGAAATCACATCAAAGCTAGGCATTGCTAGATTTCCAACTAAAGAAGTAAGATCTTTAGAACAACAAAGAAGCAGCAGCAAGGCCCTCCTATAGCTGAGGCCCAGTTCTGGCTTTTTAAAAAATACAGCTAAACCATAGCTGAAATATAACTAAAAGTGGATTTGTGACCACACTACAAAAATTTCAAAAATGTAAAGGGTTTAAATAAAAAAAAATTAAAGACTAAGATATGATAGAAAAATAGCCTTAAAAGCAGGTAATCATAGGTTAATTTAATCTTAGTTAAGCAGAAAACCTACTCGCCTGCTGCTCCCATCTTCCTGGTTCCCTTAAGACCTCATATCTGGTTATAATATACAAATGAAACAATGCAAGAATATGGTGGTTACAACTCATCTTACAACCTTTCTTATCACATTTAAGTGAATCACTGCAGTTATTAAATAAGTCACAGTTTAAGTGAATCTAGCTTCCCCATTGACTTTGGTTGGCAAAAGTTAGCAAAAGGTGGTCACAATACTCTGGGACACTGTGACTGTCATAAATATGAGTCAGTTGCCAAACATCTAAATTTTGATCACATGACCATGCTACAACAATTGTAACTGTAAAAAATGATCATAAGTCACTTCTTCAGAAATCATTTCTTTGCATTCTTTTTCTCTTTCTGCACTCTTGGCTTTATTCTCTTTTTACTCTTTTGTATTTTCATTATTAGTTCATATTAGTTTTTGTACTTCTATTTTAAAAATCTAATACAATTATCATAAAAATAACATTCAAAGATAAGGATCCTGAAGCTGTTACTTATTCCTCTAGCTCAGTATTCCAACAGTATATACTCCTAGGACTCCTAGGGATCTCCAAGATCCTTTCAGGGGTCCTTGAATCAAAATTATTTGACAGACACTGAGGATATTTGCAAAAATTAAAACCATGATATTCTTCCTCTTATTATTTTTAATAGGGTTTCTTCCAATTCTTGTTCTTAATTTTTTGAAAGCTAACGGGCTTTAATATTTTTAGGCGATTCAATAAATATTCTATAAATTAATAAATTTTAATTGTTAATATGGGAAATACTTATACATATAAATCATGTATATATATAAACCATATATATAAACTATATATATAGTTTATATATATACATATAAATATACATATATATATATGTAAAATAAACCGAGAAAGGGTCGTGAGAAGAAAAAAAAAGCTTAAACTCTGCTCGACAATGGCGTTTTTTTTTTCCTCAGAAGGCCTTCTCCACTGCCTCAATTTTTATACCCGAAATTCAGTTCCTTTTCCGCCACCAGCAACCGGCCGAGACCCTCAATATTCCTCCTCCCTCACCTCTATGTAATTTCATGGTTTCTCTCAGCGCTCCGGGTCCCGCAAAGAATAATAAATAGGCGGTTCAAGAAAAATGTGAAAATAAATAAAACGAATTCATAAATCGCTCCCCACGCCCGTCAGAACCACCACCTTCTTTCCCTCAGCTCCTGAACCGCCTCGACCACGCGGGTTCCTCCGGTGTTCGAAAGGCAACGAATCGTTGAGAAAGAGGAGAAGGGGATATCCCTCCACTCCTCGTGCCCCCATTGAACTCTCGTAAAAGCCGCATTACAGTGGCCCAAATATATTTTTTAAAAAAAGAGCTCCAAGGCCTCCCCCCTCGGATTGACAGTTGGTACCAAGGTTACCAAAACAACCCGCTACGAAATCCCTTATTTTTACTCCCTCCCTCCGCGTTTTTTGTTTTTTTTTTAATATATAAGGAGTCAGCGCTTTACTTTTTTGCTTTTCAATTCGCGGCCCTGGGAACAACTCGTCCTAACCGCGGTTTAGATCGAAGGTTTATTTAAAAAAAAAAAAAAAAAGTCCGCGAATAGAAGACGCTTAAAAAGGAGGCGGTCGCCATCTATTGGTTCGTGGTCTCGGCTTCCTGGCGCCCCTCGGGAGTGGTAGTCCTGCGGCCGGCCCTTCTTTCCGCTCCCGGCTCTCATTTTTAACGCAGGGCGGACTACATTCCCCACCGTGCCTTGCAAACCCGGCCCTTGAAAAGCGCCTCCTTTTTCAGGAGATCGACCGACGTTTTAAGAAAGGGGTTGTGTCTTTCTTTCACGCAACCCGCCCTCCCTCGGGGTGTGTATTGTGGGTATTCTTTCTCTTGTTAACACTTCCCGCCCCCCCCGCCCCCCGTGCGCGTCCTAACCCTGCAACGTCCCGACGCCGTGAGACCGGCCCTCGTTCGAGGTGGCGCGAGTTGCGATCTGCGGCTTGCGGTTTTCCGGACTCCCCTCGCTTTGCGGAGCTTTTCGAGGATGAGGACGGCGACTGGGCAGCGCGTGCTCGTCTCCGTCCCGCTGCTGCTGCTGCTGCTTCCCCCACCGCCGAGAGTTTGGGGGTTCGTTGCTTCTCTGGACAGCGACTTCACATTCACGCTCCCCGCCGGCCGGAAAGAGTGCTTCTTCCAGACCATGAAGAAGGAGGCCACGTTGGAGATCGAGTTCCAGGTGTGGAAGGGAAAGGGAGGTGGTGGTGGTGGTGGGGGGGGAAGATCGGGGATTTGCCTGTCTGTGAAATCGCGGGAGCAAAAGAAGGGCAACTGGTGCGTCTTTATAGAGGCGCCTCGGTGCCCAAGTTTGAAGTTCAGCGCCCCGAGTTTTTCCCAAGGATCGGTGGAGCTATCCAAGAGCGGACTTTTGATTCAAGCCACAAAAAGGGGGGAGGAAAAAAAAAATCCCCCTGTTAAAGAGGAAGTATGCTCTTCAAAGACTCTCCTGGAAAAAGTTCAAATCTGCGGTTTCCTCTTCCACTGCACGCTTATTTTTCGGCTCTAGAAAGAAGTGACGTAAAGTGTGGGTCACGGTGCCCAGATTCACATGGCGAATAGACCAGGGCACAAACCCTGTTATTAATATATTAATCATCGTTTTTTGACAGTTTCTCTGCTTTTGTTCTTGGATTTAATATAAAAAGTTGCAAGTCAAGTGTTTGGGACCTCTTCGTCTTTATTATATAACAGAATAGAACAAGGGTCCTCAAATCTTGGCAACTTTTTAAGACTGGTGGACTTCAACTCCCAGAATTCCTGAGTTAACCTGACTGGAGGAGGAATTCTGGGAGTTGAAGTCCACAAGTCTTAAAGCTGTCAAAATTTGAAGAGCCCTGGGAGAGAATAAGAGTTGAAAGGGACCTTATAGGTCATTTAGTCCAACCACCCCTCCTGCCCAAGCAGGAGATCATTTCTGACAGGTGGCAATCCAGTCGCTTCTTCAAAGCTTTCAATGATGAAAAGCTGGCACAACTTCCGTGGGCAAGCTGTTCCACTGGTTGATTGTTCTCACTATCAGAATATTTCTTCTTATTTCTAGGTTGAATCTCTCCTTGATCAGTTTACATCCATTATTTCTTGTCTGGCCTTCAGATGCTTTGGAAAAATTATTTGCAGTATCAAAACTTTAAAGAATGAAACATTCACATGTCTGGCCATCATCTAGCCTTCCTCAACTTGGTACATTCCAGATGGATAGGTTGCACGTGCCATCGTTTCTTCTAGTTTGACTATTGGCCATGTTTGCTAGGAACCTGAGAGCCCTGCATGTCCATGCGATGGCTAATCTAGGTTGAGGGAATGTGGTAGTTCGTGTTTGTTTTACAGAGCAAACAGACTAGCTAAATATCAGTGGCACAGCTTGATCAGACTGGTTTTTAGATGTTCGGACTGACAAGTCTGCATAACAAAATTATGCAGTGTACTTGGATTGCGAAAGTCAAATAAGCCTAAAATGAACTAAGATGAATAGTTTAAATGACAATTTGACTGCATTGGACATGAACAGTTTCTTCTCCAGTGTCATGGAGCTACCTGTTACTTACTACTTAGTGTGCTGTTGTTGTATTCTGTATTTTATGGAGCATGATTTATTAATGACAAAACAAATGAATTTGTAGATCAATTCTACTCAAGGTTACTAGAAAGTTAATTTCAAATTACCTCTGCCATATCAGTATTCTTTGAAATTTCCTTTTCATTATTGGGAAGGAGAGGTTTATTTTTACATGTGTGTTTAAAATTTATATGCCATCCATCTCAAGGTGACTAGGGTAATGCAAACAGAAGGTGCGAAGTAACATGCTTGACATAGTTGCCAACCATAGGATAAGTATCTTTGTTTAATGACAGGTTCTTTTTAAAAAAAGAATGCTGTTATTGTTCTTTGTAACATGAAGAACAAGTGAGTGCTAGACTAAAAATGCTGTTGCTTTCACAAAATCTTGGGCCATGTTTATATAATCTATTAAATATTTTGATATACTATTAACTATATCTGTAGTTCTCCCTTACTATATAAATTAGATGTCCCCAATAGCTTTCACATCTGGTTCAGAGTTATATCACTTTGTTCACTTTTTGAGACTAGTTTATAAAAACCTCATTTGCCAATTTTAAGTTGATGAGTACTGGTTTAATTTCTACCTTTGTTGCATTCTTAGGTACTAGACGGAGCAGGTTTAGATGTGGATTTTCACCTCATATCACCAAAATATGAAACCCTAGTTTTTGAACAGAGAAAATCAGATGGTGTCCACACGTAAGTTTAAAAATGATAAAAGATTCACTTGGCAGATCCTGAGTTTTGAAAAAGAAAATTCACAAGATTGAGCGATTTTTGCTATACATTCCCCCCACCCCCCCAAAGATGGCAAAATCTTTTTGAAAGATATGAAACAAGGTATAGGGAATTGCTATGGAAAGGGAAATTACTTAAAATATTGTCTTTTCTGCAGCTGAAATATGCTAGGTTGGAAGTTCCCAAAGTTTTTTTTTTGCTTCAGTATCTTGAATGTCTCCATAATTATTTCATGGCATGCTGTGTTATGACACAGTTTGGGAACCATGCGTTTAAGAGAAATGATGAACTCACAAAGGTGCTTTGGAATATTTTAAATCTTTGAGGGAAACTGCAATATTAAACCAATGTCCAACAGATGTCCAAGATTGCTCTTTTCCTCAACAATTTAAAGTATTGCACAGCATCCCTGCAAAATTCTAGTGACCCAGAATGCTGTAGCAATTTAGATGTAACATTAGCTGTATCCTTTTAAAGTTTCAGAATACTGTCATTTAGGGGCTTGAAAGTAATATAACTGCCTGTATAGTGTATTAAAGTGCAAATGTCTTATGTTAACAGAGTGGAGACAGAGGAAGGTGATTACATGTTCTGCTTTGACAACACATTTAGCACCCTATCAGAGAAAGTGATTTTCTTTGAACTGATCTTAGATAACATGGGAGAAGAAGATGATTGGGAAAAATATGCAACTGGAACAGAGCTTCTGGATACGAAGTTAGAAGATATTCTGGTACGTACATAGAAGCTCTTATAGAATATATGACTGCTGGTACATAAAACGTGTTTGTTCTCTTTTTCACTGAATCAAAATTGGATAGGGCAATGTAGCAGCTATTGCACATCTATCCCTACTGATTATTTTCACATTTACTTCACGCAATACACATAGTACTGACTTTTTTGTAGGATTCAAACTGGTTCAAATTCAGAATGTTTTGAAAACTTCTCTTTTTCTCCGTGATGGAAGAATGATATAAAGAGAGTATACGTGCTTGGCATAGCAACACTGGAATAGTGTACAGGTAGTCCTCAACTTACAACAGTTCATTTAGTGACCAAAGTTACAACAGCACTAAAAAAGTTGCTTATGACCATTTTTAACTTTTATGACTATTGCAGCATCCCTATAGTCATGTGATTTACATTCAAATATTTGACAACTGGTTCTTATTTATGATGGTTGCTGTGTCCTGAGTTCATGTGATCATCTTTTGCAACCTTCTGACAAGCAGTCAAAGGGGAAGCCAGATTCTCTTTAACCACCATGTTACTGACAACTGCAGTGACATTTATTGAGCAAAAAAGTCATAAATTGAGGCAAAACTCACTTAACAAATTTCTCACTTAACATAAATTTTGGGCTCAATTGTTATAAGTCGAGGACTACCAGTACTTACAAACATAATAACTGGCGTATCAGGAATATTTTGAATGCTAAAATTAAAAACAAAACATTTCAGAGAACGTTGAGATCAAAGGAATTTTTAGTTGAACAAGTCTAGATGAAAGAGGATGATTTGTAATCTTGCAATATTTTAGGAGTATATAGTATATGAAAAGCAGAAGAGTCTTTTCAGCTGCCTATGTGAATAACAAACTTCTTGACTAGAACATTAGGAACAAGTCCCTAGGAACAATGACCTGTGGAAAGGAGTGTTGGAGCATGATCTCACAATGTCAACACTAGGAGTAAATTTCAGATGTCTTTGTTCTTTTTTTTTCTTTAAAAATATTTGGTTTTAAAACTAGGTGTTTTTTTTTACTAGGAATCTGTCAACAGTGTGAAGGCTCGGCTTGGCAAAAGCATTCAGATTCAAAACCTGCTCAAAGCATTTGAAGCTCGTGATAGAAATATACAAGAAAGCAATTATGACAGGGTAAACTTCTGGTCCATAGTCAACCTGACAGTAATGATTATAGTGTCAGCTGTTCAGGTGTACATGTTGAGGAATCTTTTTGAAGATAAAAGGAAAACCAGAACTTAACACAAGAGGGTTTCATTGAAAGCAATAAATAAGGGAATTTGCAATACACTGATTAAGAAAAAGAGATGGCTATTATTTCTCAGTTGTTTGAAATGTATAATAACCTTCACATAGGATTTTTTAAAATTATGAACAGAGTGGCTTTTCTCTAACTTGGTGCATAATTTGTCTCTGATGCCATTTGTCTTGCACAGAATACTGGAGCAATGCCAGATTTTTAACAATTATATATCTATACTTTTTGCCTAGCTTTTTTTAAAAAAGTAAATGATTTGTTTCATAACCTTATAAAGATGTGTTTTCAGTATTTAATGACCAGAGTTGAGTAAAAATACTGAAAATAAGCTTATTATTGGATCGTCTGTTAAAGTAAAGCTTCTTGTGATTTATTTGTACTAAGGCATTTTCAAAATGAATGAATATTTGGAAGGCACTTGTTTCAAACCCCAGCAGTTCACAGACATTAGTATTCAATAGGTGGAATAAAATCCAAGTCACTGCCTATAAAGCAAAGCTGTATTGGTTCAGTAGTATCAGCTACTAGACTCCAAATTTGGAAGTCAGTATAGTGAATCAATCTTTGTAATAATTCAAAATGAAAATTATAATCGAAGTCATAAAAGGAACATTTATTGAAATACCATACTTAGTTATGTATTGACAACTAACTTCTCAAATTTTTATGTAGAATTTTAGTTTTGGAGACCCAGTAAAGAATATTTGCAATCGGGATTTAATTGAAGGGTCCTTGATGCTGAGTTTGGTTGTTTTCTTCCAGATGTTTCATTACCCAAATTAGGTAAATATCAATGCTAGTCATGATTGTGACTAGCCCAGATGATATTACCTAGTTTGGATAATGAAATGTCTGTAAGAAAACAACCCAAACTCAGAGAGCATCCTAACTCTGGAGTGCCTGGACATAACAACCTATGCTGAGTTAAGATTATTAATCTTAACATAATATTAATGTGCATTAGGACTACTAGCATCCTGGAAGATGCTGCTGGTTTAAGAATTACACAATAAAATAAACACACAAAAGTTTATGGAAACATTTTTCATACTGCCATGAAAGCCTGAAAAAGGTGTGTTGCTTTAAAGAACAGAATGGTATTGAAACGTGAAACACTAAAATCATTTTTGAAGAATGTGCACAGGTTTAATATACATATTGGATATCAGGATTCATTATTTAGTTTAATTGGTTGACTTTGGAAGCTTCTCTATGCAAAGTTATCATTTTAAGAAATTATAAACATGGATATCTTTATCATTACAGTGTTCTCACTTTATCATGCTATCAATACTACTCTTGAATTCTTTGAGCATTGTAAGGACTGAAATATTGGTCCATTCACAAAGCTACACAATTATTATTATAGATCAGTGGTCCCCAATCTTTCTGGCACCTGGGACTGTTTTCGTGGAAGACAGTTTTTCCACAAACCAGGAGAGGGATGGTTTCACATACAACCTAGATCCTGTGCAAATGAAGCTTCGTTCACTTGCCCACTGCTTGTGTGGCCCTGTTCCTTATAGGCCATGGAGTGGTACCGCTCCACAGCCCTGGGGTTTAGGGACCCTTGCTGTGGATCATGGGTGAATGATTAACAAGTGTTCTGTTTCCATTTCTGGTACAAATTTGTCTCCAAGGAATTGGGTATAGAATACTCTTGTTTTAGCATGAAATATAACTAAGGGATTCACTGCCATTTTAATTAATTTGAAGATTTGAGTAGCAGCAGAATAGAAATGGATATTTGATTTCACCATGGATATTTGATTTCTGTGTATGTATGTTTATGTGTATGTTTGTTGTATACATACACATTTTAAAGGGCAGACGCCAAGTAACATGATTGGATGGTATGAAATGTTGCCTTTTTAAATAACTCTTCAATTCAGGTGAATTGGTATTCCTTTCCTAAAGTTCTTTCCCACATCTGTTGTAGGCCAAAAATGAGGTGTATTCTTGTAAATACACATCAGAATGATTTTTAACTTTGTGAACTAAATTATACCAATTAAAAAAATGATTCTAAAAAATGTAACTCAAAAGCAAGTCAAAGTCCAGATAGTCCTCAACATTTTTGAGCCCCAAGTTTCTGTTGCTAAGCAAGACAGTTAAGTGAGTTTTGCCCTATTTTACGGCATTTTTTTTGCAACAGTCATAAAGTGAATCACTACAGTTAAGTTAGGAACACGGTTATTAGAATGAATCTGGCTTCTCCATTAAGAAGGTTGCAAAAGGTGATCACATGACCCTAGGTTGATGCAACCGTCATAAATGAGTTGCCAAGCAGCTGAATTTTGATCATGTGATCATGATCAAAACTGGTCAGAAGTCACTTTTTTCAATGCCATTGAAAAGTGGTCACTAAACAAATTCTTGTAAGTCAAGCAATACCTGTATATGCTCACCAAATTGCTTTGTATATTAGTATTCTGCCCAGTGCTAATTTGAATGCAAGACATAAACTCAGTATCAGTAATTCTACCAATTTGAATATTTAAATTATTCTTGAACTTTGATATATTGGGTAACAGGCCATACAATTTTTGAAAAAAAAAATGTATATAATACTCGAACTCACATGATCAATATATCCCATAAATCATTGTTTAATGATTCCATTAATATATCCGGTAAATTGAAACAGCCAAGGACTAAATCAAAGTTGAGAAACATTCTAAAATCCTGTGAGGTTGTCTCATTATTAAGTGGTTTTCTTTTATATAAAAGCATATCCATTGATGAAAAATAGTACAACTATAATGAATGTTTCCACTATTTAATCTTCCATTCATACAACAGGTTTATCTATTAATAATTAGATTTTGGTGAGCATGGGCATCTATACCCAAGTGTCTTGATGCTACAGCAAATTTCATGAAAACTTCATATTTTTATCTACATACTACTATGGGCAAATAAATGTTAGAAATGATTATTTAAGGAACAAAATGCAAGCATATATACCTATTAACATATATGCAAGTGAGGAAAACTGAATTTTATTTCCATATTAATCTTGCAGTAGAAACAAACATGGTACTTCCAATGGTCTTTGAATTCAGGAAAAAAAATGGCTGTTAATAGCTATAGCACTGGTAAAGGTATCATATAACATTTTGTACAAAACAAAGCTGTGACTAGCTTTCTACCTCTATATTTAGCTACAACTTGCTCACTGTCCTTTGCAGTGTTAAGGTTGCAACAACCTTAAACCCATAAACATTGCTTAACTGAGTTGTTTTGATAAGTTTACTTTGTCTATGTTTTGTATGATACAAATTTAACAGAGCTCAGGAATAAACATTCTGGAAACAAAATATAGATTTTTATTGAGGCGCAAAAGTAATTGTGAGAAAAACCAATAAAGGAATATTAAATCTATTGTTTATTTTATTTCTGTGATTCCCCATTTACATGTTTGGGGTGCAGGCCCTTCCCCAGGCAATGTAGGAATGTAGGAAAAGATATCCCCTTGTAGCCTTTTCTCTCATGTTTCTCCCATCTGTGCTCTTTTGTTCTCTCTTACAAGAACAAGATAAGAATCTCTGACATTGAACATGATAAGAGGAAAATAGAAGGAAACATTCAAAGATTTTTGCACCTTGGGGGCAACTTTTTTATATTATTTAAAGTACAGCACATTTTAAAATTTTATTAAAATATACAGTACTGTCAGACTAAAAAAAAAAAAAGCAGAGGAAAACTTGACCCTAGACACTAATATGCCTGAATGCTTTTGTTCCATAAATACTCTGAAGACACTGTAAATGTAATTTCCAACAGGAATTTGCAAGTCTATGAAATACTGCACTTAACAATCTCAGCCAGAGCTACTATGTTCAGTGGCAATTCACTTTATGACCATGTTGCTTAGCAACAGAGTTGCCAATCCTAATTGCAATCAGTAAGTGAGGAGTACTTGTACTTAACCATAAGGTTGGGGTACCATAAGGTACCATTCTGGAGACCAAAAGGTGGACCCAACAGTCCTACCTAATTCAAGGGCTCATAGAGGTACTTAGGATATCACTGAATTTGCACTTTACATGCACTAGGTTACTTTATTAATAACCAGTTTTTACTTTTAGATTATCTAACCATGTTGTTTTATTACTACAAGTGTTGATTTTTTTTCTCCATTGAAATTAATATTTTTGACTGAATGGGCTCGCTCTCATATAACTTAAGCCTATTTAAATAATGAAACTGCTAGCCACTCAAGATATATCAGATGAGCGAATTCTATTTTATTGTATGCTTAAATTAACATAAACTTGCAGATCTGAACATACATTTTTTCCAACCTTCCTTTACAGCCCAAGAAACTAGGAAGTAAAATAAACTTCTGAGCTTCTTGCCCTGCCCATAGTACCACTACAGTCTCAATTGTCTTTTACCTGACTATTCCCTGACTGCAACTCTTCATTCTCCAAGGGTCATTTCCGTTCATTACAGAGACCTGGCAGGATAGATTTAAATAATAAGCTAAAATGTTTCTAAAGTAGACACACTAACTTTTATCAATCCAAAGTGAATCTAAAATGTTCTATCATTTACTAATTAAGATTGTTTTTTCAAATATTTTTGTCCCTACATAATTTTTTAGACTGTCTTAAAATATCTAGCACTGGACTATCATTTCACTACTATGTAAAAAGAAGAAACACTGATGCAGTCAATTTGGGATGAGTACAGTGGCTCATGAGCATAGGATGTTGGGCTGATAATAGGCAGGCTCGCGTTCAAGACCAGGCTACTACCATGGGGTGGGATAAGCTTCCACACATGCTCCAGCTTCTGCTGATCCAGCAATTCAAAAGCAGGCAACTCTAAGTGAATAAATGGGTATCGCTTTGGTGGGTAACTTAATGGGAGTGTAAAAGGAACCCCCAACTGGGCATTCTCCAGGCAACAGTGATATCACTGTGTAATCCTTTCAACCTGGAAACATTCTGGCACTTCCGACAGAACTTTAGTTGTAACAGCAGCAACAAATTTGGGAATAAGTATATATTGCAGATACAATCCTTCAAAAATTGCATACAAGATTAACTTTACCATCATTTACTGAAAATATCTACAGAATTTATTTTAAGAAACTTAAAACGAGAGCTGAGCTTTTGCATGTTTGACAAATGCAAGTAGAAACAGGTTCTTAAAAATACACACATTTAATGTTGAGTTTGAATTCTAGAAAACAGTTCCAGCAATACAAACATGTCAACCACCATGACAAAATGAAAACACATATTCACAATTAAACCGATAGTTTATCACATTCTCTCCCCTACCGGATTTCAATAGTGATCTTGCATGGAAGCCCGACTGCAAATACTGCTGGTGTTTAATGTGAATTACAAAAATTGCAGAAAAAGAAATTCTAAAAACTGGTTGTGAATTATAACAAAACTACATTTTGCATTATTTCAAAAGACCAACATTTTAAAAGTAACCTGTTCTTATGAAAATATTGTAGCTATAGGCAAGGCAACTTAATAGCTGAGATTGAGTAAATGGAAAAGACCCACGTTTTTAGTGAAGGCAAGCGGAAGTAAATTTTAATTTCCACCTTTGTTCAATTAAATTTTCTGAAAAACCACAAGCACCAGGCAATGCATTTTATCTATTCTTCCTTTGGTTATGTAAAAGGTGATGTTTTCCTTGATAATCCTAACAGTATATTTGTTTTTTAAATCATATAAGTAAGAGCAGAGCAGTATTTCATTGGACAACTATTTCCCCAATTGTTATTTATTTTTTGTGTGACAAAAAACTTCAAAGTAAAAATATTTACTCTTTGGTAAAAAAAATAATCAAAAACTGAGGTAAAGGAAAGCTACTAAGGTAAAGGAGTCCCTGCAATTTTACTCCACTAGTTGTTGGCGACTTTATCCACCTAAATCCTCTTTGATCCCAGTAAAAAAAAAACTTATTTTACAAGTAAAATAAAGTTACCCATTTAAATTTGATTCATTTTTAATAACAGAAGAGGTAATTTTGTCATAAAATCAGTATTGTTACTTCAAATGGCAACATATGTAACCCTGTGTAATTAAACCTTTTCTTCCAACTATACTTATCATCACACCCAAGAGGATTATTAATGTGAGTCCTGCTGACTTTTGTTTTTTAGCAACTGAAAATGATTTTACAATCAACCTGTCACAAATTATAAGAATTATTTTTTTTATATAGAGCTCATGCTCAAATGTTCAAGTCTGTGCCTCAACCAACTAGGGTTCCCCGCACCAACATAAACTGATGCTGCAAGGTTGTGCACAGCCAGACTGTTTCAAGGAATTGTACAGTGCAATACTATACATGTTTAGACATTTTTCTGATTTGAATGTAAATGAGTTGAGAACTGCAATCTCAAAAACCTGACCTGGTGTAGCTGCACTGTTTCCAGGTATCTATAACAAGAAAAACTAGAGCATGTACTTTTAATTTCTCCTCCTTCGCTTATAACTGATTTAATTAGAAGCAATTATAATAAGCCTTGGCTTTAGGTTTGATGTAATTGATATCCATTTTTCAAAAGGAGTGGGTATTTGTTCAGGAGAGGGATAATGTGAACCTGAGAGGCACTCCAAAATCACTGGGCTGCCATGTGTCGAACTGCAGCCTGAATTATTTTCTAAAAGCATTATGACATTAATGACTGCACTTACTGCCAGAATACCCAGCACTCATTTGACACATATTCTATAGTATGTGGCAAACAACAGCACCCAATATAGCCTGAGAAGAAATGCTGCTGTGTAAATACTGCAACTGTTCCTGATAAAAGACATTATGGGATATATAGTCAAAAGCTGCCAATCCCATAATTTATATTGCATAGGTCACAATCACACATATATACACATGCACACATATGTGTATATATACACATGCAAAGAATATATTAAAAAGACAACAAAGTCTAGTCACAGAGCAATTTACAAGCTCAATATATATTTTATACACTTTGCTTGAAAGATTTTAATATTTTACAATCCTCAGTAGGAAGTATATACACTGCACCGTATGAAAATCTAGGGTTGTCAAAGTAGAAATAGTCTTGCAAACTTCTGAATAAGAAAAGATCAAGTATCTTTTTCAAAATTTGTCCTACTTACAGAAAATAGTCCCTACTCACAAAAACACATCCATGGAATGTACACTAGAGACAAGGCTTTTTTTGACTTGTGAATATTTTAAAGCAAATGAAATCCCAGATTTCCAACTCAACAGTCTAGATCCTCGTTTTAAACACATTAAGAATCTAGCCTTATTTTTTTAGTCGATAGGCCTCTTATGTGAAAAAAAATTGTTCTGTTCAAGAAGTGTTAAGGCTAACTTGGTTTTTCAGTTTTACATATATCCATCTAGGTTCCCTTCTGCACTCCAATGTATAAACTCTGCCTATAAATAGATAAAATGGCAGTGCAGGAAATAATATTCAACATTATAGTCAGGAAGCAGTTGCTCCTTCCCATTCCACAAGATACTGAACTTTTCCATCAAGTGTAACCCGACGTGCCAAAACACGGTATTTTTCACCACAAGCTATCCTACCTGCAGCACCAAAGTAACTGGTAATAGAGTTCTTGAGATGATTAAGCTGCAACTCCTGATCTGCCAAATTATTCAGAATCTCTGTATTGAGTTCCTCATATTGATAGTCATCTTTGCCTTCATCTTCTTTTACAATTTCTGGGTTTTGAATCTGGAGTGCTTTTCGTGGAAGACGTCCTCTTCTCCTTAAGTGGGGTATTGTGGATGGCCAAGTTCTTCCTGTTCGTGTTCTTTTTCTAGAATCGGATAAACTGCAGAGCATATAAAATATTAATTAAAAATTTAGAATATGTAATATCACAACAAAATTTACTGTACTCTTAATGTCTTATTTGTTAGATATACAGCAAAGGAAAGTTCAATTAATGCTGAATCAAATGGAGACAAAACTTAAACTACCAGTATGATTTCAGTGGGATTTGTGGCCACATTTCATTCATGGATTGTTAGAGACAATTTAGCTCTCAGGATGTAGGGGATTATGTTTCATGTGGACATTTTATGTAAGTTTTATCTTTTACAACACTATATAAATTCTTGAATATTTTTTCAAGAGCTTTTGTTTTATATTTGCACTACACCTGATAGGAACTAAACTAATTCTTGCTTTCTGTTAAGATAATTCTACTGTACAGCAAACTCTGTTACTTAAGACATGACACATTCAGCCACGTTACTCCGAGTGTATCAATGCATAATTTACTAATTTAGCCTGTCTATTTTAAAACTGATTTTTGTTCCTAAATTTGTCAAGCATTTCTAAAATAAGGAAAAGATGATTTCTTGTAAGTTTGCCAAGAACATGAAATCTTCTTCCAGTGCATCTCATAAATGGAACCAGTTATAAAATCTCTATAAGCGGGAAATTATGTAATTTGCAGTTACTACACTACTTCTATGGAAGGAAGTAAAAGTGGGAGGGGGAGTCTCAATCTTCTTTGACATATTGGAAGCTCTAACTAACTAACCAAATCTGCTCTGGCAGATACAGCCCACACTCTATGTTCTTACTTTTGGAGATGCTTCTGAAAAACATTGGCAATTTTATCATAAAGAACCTCATGACTGTAATTTGTTTAAACTTATTTAAATACACACTCCCACTACACAATTTTTGTTATTAGCAGTCAGCATATTGCAGAAATTTAAAACTTCAAATATTTAAAAGTCATATGTGAAATGAAATACTCTTATGTTAACAGCTTAAGAGGGTATAGATCAGTGGTATTAAACTCAAGGCCCGGGGGCTGGATCCTACCCATAGATCTGGCCTGCGGGGCTGCCCTGGAAACAGTGAAGGACCAGCCCATGATGCCTCTACCAGTGAAAATGAAGCTGTTTTCCAGGAATATGAGAACATATGCCTGCTATGTGATTTCAATGCAATAGCAAATTTAGGAAAAGACTACAATAACAAAAATCTAGGGGAAAAAAGGAAAAGGAAAACATTACCCAAAAGTATTTTATCAAATGGCGGAAGAATTAGGATTAAAAGATAAATGGAGAGAAAGAAATTCAGACAAAAAACAGTATACTTACTATTCAGCACCTCACACATCATGGTCAAAATTGGATATGTTATAGACAAATGGGGAAATGGAACGTAATGTAAAAGAAATAGAAATTGAATCTAACATATGGGCAGACCATAATCCCATTAAAATAATTTGGAAAGGATTGAAAAAAAATAGAAGATGATGCCTAAACAAGGAGACCCTAAAAAATAGTGTGTTAAGATTGATGGAAAAAGGATTGGAGTTCTTCTGAAGGAAAACAAAAAACACAAACATCAATTCCAAACCTATGGGATATGACAAAAGCAATATATCAGGGGCCTAGCAATTTCATAATAAAACACGTACCGTGTTTCTCACATAAGGCCTGGCCTTATTTTTTTTTGACCCCGAAAAAATGGCTAGGCCGCCTTTTCGGGTGACTAATTTCCTCCCCCACCAAGAGCAGCCACCAAGAGACTTTAGGGCAGTCTCTTTCCGGCGATTGGACTCCCCAATGCGGTCAACAGTCACTTCGATCAGCCAGTAGAAGCGGCTGAGGCAAGCGCATACACACACTCCCCCTGCCGCGAGGCCGCTTCTATTAGCCGATTGGAAAGCTCCCTTGAGGACACAGTCCCCAGCTGCTTTGGGGCGAGGCGTGGCTGCCCCTTCCCCTCGCCTTTAGGGCAGTCTCTTTCCGGCAATTGGAGCTCCCCAAGTGCGGTCAACAGTCACTTCGATTCGGCGATAGAAGTGGCCTCACGGAGGGGATTTGTGCATGTGCGCTCGCCCAGGCCACTTCTACCGGCCGATCGAAGTGGACTGTTGACCGCGCTTGGGGACTTCCATCACAGGAAAGAGACTGCCCTAAAGGCGAGGGGACAGGGGCAGCCATGCATTGCCCCGAAGCAGCTGGGGACTGTGTCCTCAAAGGGATCTAGCTTTGATTTGGCGGATAGAAGCGGCTCATGGTGAGGTGTGTTGTGCGCGTCACTCCGAGGCCGCTTCTACTGGCCGATCGAAGTGGCTGGTGACTCTGCCCTTCAAGAGAGCTTCTATCGGCTATCGGGTATTCTAGCCTAGGCTACCTGCAGGGCACTCCAAAAGGCAAGCTTTCTCCCCACCCCCACCCTTTCCCCCATTTCTCTTCACCTGTGTAGCTCCAATGAACGATGTGAGAAATGGCGGGAAAACGCAATGGTTTTAAATAGGCCTAATTTTAGTGGGCGGGGCTTATTTCACCTCAGCCTAGAAATCATTGCTGGGCCTTCTATTTTGGTGGAGGCCGTATTGTTGGAGAAACATGGTAGATATAAGGGAAAAAAAGAACAATCTAAATTACTAGATACTCTTAAGGAGTTAGAAAAAACACTAGAAAAACACTACATAATAAGACAGCAAATACAGAAAGGATAATATATTAGACATAAATTGAACATGTTAGCACAAGATGAATGGTTACAGGACATGAAAAAGATAAAACAGAATTATTCTGAACATGCGAATAAGCCGGGAAAGTGACTAGGCTATAGACTTAAGAAAGAAAAAAGAGCAATCCAACAACTGAAGGATGCTGATGGCAACGCTACAACATCAAACTGAAAAAGAAAACATATTGTTTAAAAAGTTTTTTTTTTTTAGGGGTTATATAGTAGGGAAGATGTACCGAGAGAAAAGTCCAACATTTTTAGAAGGAAAAGGGCTACCTGTAATCCCGGAAGAGGATAAAGAAGAGATAAACGGGAACTAACATTAAGAGACTGCAAGAGCCAATCCTGAAACAGAAAAACAATAAGACACCGGACCAGATGGTCTCCCTGGGAACTGTATAAAACGCTCCAAGGAAAAATAGAAATGCAATTATTAGAAAACTCTATAGTGAGTGTACTGACGACAGCAAATTACCTAAGTCAGGGGCAAACATACATAACATTGATCCCAAAAGAAGATTCAGACCATCAATTAATTCAAAATTACAGGCCCACATCCCTTTTAAATGTTTGATTATAAAAAATTTATGTCCACAATGGCAGAAAGATTGAAAAAAAAACCTTAAATCATTTATAGTGACCAAAACAGATTCTTACCGAATAGAACAATTAAAAATAATACTAGAATGGTATAGAATATTATGAAGAAAACCCAAAAAAAACAATTGGGCAAAGTCTTCCTCGATACACAAAAAGGCAATTTGACAATGTTAATTGCCAGTTCATAATACAACAATTTAAAAAGCATGCAATTTGGCAATCAAATTTATTAAATTGATTTCAACAATTTTATAACGACACAGACGGGCCAGTGTAATAATGAATGGTGACAAACAGAAACATTTAAGATCAACAAGGGAGAAAGCAGGAATACCCACTGTCACCTCTTCTCTTTATTCTTACCTTTAGAAATTTATTGGAAAACATTAGGAAAAATGTAGAAATCAAAGGACCTTAATTAAAAAGGAGCATTATAAGGTACAGGCATTTGCCAATGAATATAGTATTTTTTTCTGGAAGATCCAGAGGATACAGGAGTAAAATTAATAAAGGAAATAGAGGAATTTGGCAAGGTCACAGGCCTTAAATTAATAAAAAACAAAAAATAAAATTATTGACTAAAAAATTAAAAGATAAGCAAAAAAAAAAAGAAATTAGAAGGAAAATCGGAATGCAAAGTGTGAAAAAGGTAACATATTTAGGCATTTGGTTAACAGCAAGATGCTCTTCCAACAAAAAAAGGTAACTATGCAAATTAATAATACAAATCAAAAAAGAATTGGAAATGTGGGGGAAATTACAGCTATCACTACTGGGGGAAAATTGCGGCAATTAAATGTCTACCCTACCAAAAAACTACATCTTTTTCAAACTGAACCAATAGATTGGATAAAACCTTTTTTAGAAATTAGATCGAATAATAGTAAATTTGTTTGGGATGGGAAAAAAGCTAGGATAAAAATGAAAATTGTTACAGGACAAAAGAGAAGGGGGTGGCTTTTGACTCCTGACTGGGAAATGTATGATCAGGCTGCGGCTATGGTATGGATTAAAGATTGGATCAACCTGGAAAATAGAAGAGTTTTGCCAATAAAGGGTCACGACTTACATAGGAGGGTGGCAATATTTCCTATGGAATGGGAATGTAAACAGCATGCATATTTTTAGAGTCACATGATTAGAGATTCATTAATTCGGACATGAACAAGATTAAAAAGAACCATTATCCTAATATCCAAACTGGTTATTAACTATGGAAGCACAATATATACCCAAATGCAATGGATCTGGGAAAAAAGAGGAGTTACAAAGACCTATTAGACACGCAAGGAAGATTAAAAACAAGACAAGAATTACAGCAACGAAATATAAAGATAGTTTGGTGGCCAATCATGCAAATCCAGGCGAGATATCAGAAGGACAAAGAACCATTTGGTTTCTGTATGAAAAAGCATCAATTAGATAAAATTCTTAAAAGAAATGGAAAAGAAAATGATTTCAAGAAATATATAACTTTCTACTAGATTTTAAAATAGAAGAGGAGGTGGTTCAAAGAGAGGATGGTGTATGAGCGAAAAATGTTGGCCATAAATATAGACTGGAAAATTGGGAGAGAATGTGGGGATCAAAATTACAAAACTAATTACATCCACAGCATACAAGGAAAATCAATACCAAAATGTTCTACAGATGGCACCTTCCTCCCGCTAGATTGGCAAAATGTTTAACTCAGACCCAAGTTGTTAGAAATGTGGAAAAGAAAAAGGCACTTATTTTTCATACCTGGTGGACATGCCAGGAAGTGAAAAAATATTGGAATATAATTAGGCAATGGATAGAGAAAATCACAAATTAGAAAAACTGAATTTAATCCGGAAAACTTTTTTATTAGGTATAATTAACAATAAACATTTTTGTCTGTTGCACAAAAAATGCAATAAAACAGATAGATATAATTATGTTACATATATTAACAGCTGCAAGGATTTCGTACGCGACAACTCTGGAAGGAAAAAAGGTTCCACTGGAAGGCATGGTTATTAAAAAAAATAATAGATTGTATAGAGATGGACAGGCTAACGATGAAAATAAAAGACAGAGAAGTATTCATTAGTATAGGTGGGATGCCTGGGATGAGTGGTTTAGAAATAAAAAGAAAATAAAATGGCAATTAGGAAAAGAATGAGGGAATATATAAATATACCACAGAGAAGATTGAGATGTAGGGATAAAAGATATTGATTTATAGTAAGAGTAAGATGCAATGGTAAAGGAATAAGTAAATACATATATACTGAAAAATGTGAGGAAATGCAAAAGATGTCTTGATGTTGATAACAATGTATAAAGTTTTGTTTTTTAAAATTTTGAAACTTAATAAAATTTATTAAAAAGAAAAGAAAATGAAGCTGTTTTCACTGGCAGAGGGTTGCAGGAGGACGTCACAGCCAAAAATGGGCCTTGGGAGCCCTTTTTCACTGGTAGAGTGCTCTGGTCACCACTGATGCCCCCAACACAAGTGATGTCAAGCTGGTCATGCCCACCCTGGCCAGGCTTACCCTGCCCCCCGCCCCTTCCCATCAAACACAATCCTGATGCAGCCCTCCATTAAATTGAGTTTGACACCCCTGGTATAGATGAAACACACTTTCTTCAACGTATAAATTATCTTTAAATAAAAACAGCACAACTAATCTATGTAAAAGGTGTGTGTTTGTAATACATTAAATACTGCACCTGTAATGCTTGGAAATACTGTTTGAGGTAGTTTCTTTTGTACTGGCAGCACCTGTGGATTCCACATCTGAGGTATTGGATGAGTGTGCAGTTCCATCAGATCTTCTGAATGATGTATGGTGTCACAGAATAAAAATTGAAATATATATTAAAGTAAATTTCATGTAACCTAGCATTAATCAAATTGACAAATATTAAATTCTGGCCAAACCAGATTCTGTTAGTCAGAAGTGGCATTATTGTTTTTCTAGTTTTAAGATAAATACAGATTAAAATCTGATTACCAGAACCTTGAAATGAAAGCAAGTTCTTAAACTGAAATGATCTCCTCCCTTATTAGGTACAAGGAAGGCTATCACAATACAATATTTTTTAAGGCCAGTTTTAGGTAGGTAATCCTCATTTAGCAACTACAATTGGAACCAGCAAAATGGTTGTGAAGCAAAGCGGTCTTCCAAGTGAAACCACAACTGTACTTACAATCTTATTTCAGCTTTCCTTTGCTTACAAACCTGCAAAGGTCATAAAAGTGAGGACGGTTGTAAAGTTACTTTTTCCATCACCATCATAATTGTGAATAGTCATTAAACAAGGCAGCTAATAAAACATTGACTGTAGAATGAAAATACAGTACTGTATGAACAGACAATAAGCATCTGTTTCTGTTCCAAAGTACAAAACTCCATGTTTATTTACAGAATGAGAGGTTTTGGTTTTTTTTCTTTTTATCAAAGGGCACTAATTTATTTTCTGGATTTTGATTGTCTCCTTTCCCTTTTTTATTTTGTCATCTCTTTCATCACATCATTATAAGCAAAAACATTACTTACCATAGTGGAATGCAAACACCTTACATTTCATCACAGATGTAGAAAAAGCATATGTGTGTGTATGCGTGTGTATATCTATGTATCTATATTCATTCTATCTATCTATCTATCTATCTATCTATCTATCTATCTATCTATCTATCTATCTATCTATCTATCTCATATATACACGGGGGGGGGGAGTATTTGCTTTGATTGTTTGAATAGAAAGCTGAATGAATATTTTCCCATACATACCCAGTAGTGCTAGGAGAATCCAAAACAGGGGATTCTGGCACTATAACAGGTTCTTTTTCCTAAAAGAATAAGGTATTTTTTTCAGATTTTGCAAATATACAACCCTCAATTGTAAACATTAAGACAGTTTACCATGTTCATTTTTATTAACTAAGGAAATAATAAAGTAGTACTTATTTTATTAAGAAAGTAAACCTGAATGCCACTTACCAAAATGGATGGCTCAGACATTCTTTGAATCATTTTTCTAGTATATGGACCAGGGGGACGACCTACAGACTTTTTCTTCCCCTTTCTTTCTACACCATTAGTGACTTCCCTGGAAAAAAGTTTTAGTCTTAAACAGTAATATTGGTCTGTATTTACAATTTCATTTCTGAAATTCCCTTTATCAATTGTATTAGTTATGCTTTATCTTTTGACTATAAAAGAATAGATCTTTAAGAAGTGAAATATAAAAACATATCAATTAAACTACACCCCACTAGAACCAGCAGAGAAAACCACTTTCAATTTATATTTCTGCACTATAACAACAAAACTTTCCAATCTGTCACTACAGAGAGGAAAAATAATCAGATTGTACCAACAGCCAACTGCAAAGAGATGATCTACCACACCACAAATCTCCAAAGATTGTACTAAACAGTCAGGTCTTAAAACACTTTCCTAAAATGCCAACAGTATTGATCAGACTGACTGTAGTGCTATTCCAAAGGAAATGGAACAAAGTAGTAAAAAGGCATGTATTCCCTGAATATGGCAATTCTTCAAAGACAAAAGAGGCTCCCCTCAGCCTGTTTTGGCTGGCAAAGTGCTGCAGGAAGCGTCCGTCCCATCTCCCCACACCTCTGACCGGCCAGCAGAGAACTACAATGCTGATCCAGCCCTCAAAGAAATCCAGTTTGACATTCCTATTATAGAAGATACCCAGCTATGCAGTATATTCCTTCCGTTTGGTGATAGTCAAAACTTTAATCTGAGCTTAGCAAGCCATTTTGCTCAAACATAAAGACAGGTTTTGAGTTTACTGCACAAAACTACTCATTTAACTCTTGGCCAATGCTGTATTAAGATCACACATTGCTTGTATTTGCCAACTACCAACTTGATCTGGACAGATATATTATATATTTTGTACTATTACTTAATAGTACCTACTTGGATCGAGCACTTTTATGGTACTGTATGTAAGGACAAAAGTAGCAATAGCTGTTAGAATTACATGTTCTATTTATTTCTCGTTTTCTTATTTTTTTAATAACTCAAAAGTGCAGACATAATACTCCTTTCTGCTATTTTCCTCATAACAGCCATGTGAGGTGAATTGGGCTAAGAGAGTAACTGGCCCAAAGTCACCCAGCTAGCTTTTATGGCTAAAGCAGGACTAGAACTAAGTCTCCTGGTTTCTAACCTGGTGCCTTAACTACTAGACCAAATTGGTTCTTTATGCTACTCTAACTGCACAAGCTCAACCTGGCCTAACATGATCAACCTTTGACTCCCTAGCCTTTAGGACTCTGCTTATTTCTAGTTAACCTTTGTTTGGAATCTACATACAATTCTTTCCGCTTCTGTCTGTCACTTTATTCTAGTCTATTTACCTCTGATCAGGCACAGGCTTAGATGATTTTCTGCCTTTAATTTTGAACTCATGGGAAGTTCCCTCAGGTTCTTTCTCAGCCTTAAAAGCAGTATTTGGTGGGCAAGGAGGAACACGAATTCTTAAGCCAAACAAATGTTTTTTCTTCTTTATTTCCTTCCCAGACATAAACCTGCATTTCAAGATATTAAATGCAGAATGTGAAGACAAAACTCATTTCTTTAGATATGCAGTTCCATTTATTAATAAACGTATGGCACTACTCACAGTCTGTTCAAATGCCAACATTGGGAAAAACGTAAGTAAACCTTCATATAACTTCTACTCAGAAATAAAATCTGACCTAAATATTTAGACAAACAATAACACATTCTGTTGCAGCCAAACAGTTTTAGATAAGACTTCAAAAAAATTTAGACTATTAGCTGATTAAACTAAAGGAAATAAAATTGTATAAAACCCTTATCAACTTACATGATCTTGTAATCATTTAATGCCTCTAGAACATGTTCGTATCTTTCAGATTTTGGTGTGTCTGCCAGCTGTAAAGTATCAAGAAGTGATTTAATCTACTGAAATGTGCAGCAACATCCATAAGCACTAATACTTAACAGTTCAAAGAGATATAAAACACAGCAGCATTCTAGAATTTATTATGTTACAGGGCAAAATTCTAAAATATCTACTGTAGCATATTAATAAACAAAGAGGGGTAAGAGAAGTTAAGTTATCTTCATTATTCTATGAACAAGGCATTGAATGAAGTGTTCGGTATCTATTTGAACTGCTAAGCATCACTTGCGTTTATGGGTATATTATATTTATATGAAATACAAATACTTATTTCTTTAATAAAATGTGAGAAATCTACATTCTGTGTATGATAAAATAAATATTTTACTAGAAGAATTTGTTGAGGAAATGACCACTGGATGCTGCAAATGGCTGCAAATGCAGGCTGGCTTCCAAGCATCCAAAATGTCATCACATGATTGGGTGTGTAGCCATTGGAATTTCAAAATGGCATCGATAAAATTTTTCTGGGGAAATCCATTGTAACTTTGAAGTAATATATTGTACGGACTAAATGTATAAACATTTTTACTGAAAAAAATCTATTTAAAAAAGATAAAGTTGCTTTGAAATTCAAACTTCTATCAGCCACAAGACCATATAAGGTAGCCAAAGTATGTGGATTATGTGTAACTGTAGAAGTGGAAAAACCTGGGGCACAATCAAAAGAGGGATCAGTCTAGAATACCCATGTGGCCCAAGCAAACTAAGGCTAACCTCCCTGAATTCTGTTGACCCTTATTATGCCAAGCAAATGCTAACCGTTAGTTGAGAAGATTCCTGTGCATAGCATAAGCAGCAATAAATGTTTAATTGGACCTTCATGTGCAGACCTGATCTTTTGCATCTGACATTAACTTTCAAATCTTCAGATTTTTTTTAATACAAATTAAACACTCAAGAGAAATAATCTCAAAGAGTTTATAAGCAACTAAACATGAACTAGGAAAACAAATTTTACACCTAGTAGTTTTATCATAGATTGAACAATTGTTAAAATATATCTACACAGTTTAGCTGTTTGATATTTTGAACTATAGAAACACACGAACAATGTCAATATTTCAAAAACTTACTTCACCAGGATGGAGTCGATCCCAATTTTCATTAATGTATGTCATGAGTTCAAGTTCTGAATCAAAATATTTCTTTTTATGAATAACACTTAGGTTGTAAAGGCATAGATGTGCTATATCTACCCTAGAATTCAGAAGTTTAAATAACAATTAGTAAGTTTTAACATTTTAGATATGAGAACATTAACTCTCTAGATCAGGGGTCACCAACTTTTTGGACCTCAGGGACCACCAAGCTCATAATTTTAAATCCCAGGAACCACTAACTGGTTCTGTGGGTGTGGCCTAATTTGTGGGTGTGGCTTGGTGGTCATATGACTGGCTGGGCATGGCTTGTATGTAAATATTATNGTGGCCTAATTTGTGGGTGTGGCTTGGTGGTCATATGACTGGCTGGGCATGGCTTGTATGTAAATATTATAAATATTGATATATATATTATTTTTTTTATAAAAAAAGAGCAACTTTTACCCAAAATCAGGCAAAGCAGGCAGGCAGACTGAGTTGCTCACAGAATCAGATTCATTCAAAGATCTATCTATCTGCCATCGGCTAGCTCAGTCACATAAAATTCGCTTGCAAGCAAACTCATAAAATTTACTCACAATTTTTACTCACAATAAATACACCACATATTGAAATAGATTTTTTTTATATAAAAAAGAGCAACTTTTACCCAAATCAGGCAAAGCAGGCAGGCAGATTGAGTTGCTCACAGAATCATCCAGTGATCTATCTACCTGCCATTGGCTGCTTGAGTCTGTCACATAAAATTTGTTTGCCGTGAGTCTGCACTGAATAATAGAGCCTTCAAGTCCTAAGGGAGGTTTGACTTAAAAGGGAGTTTCGTGCTTAAAAGCAGAGCTGAAGATCTAAAAATTAGCTAGAAAGCAAGAAATCCAACCATTTCCTGCTTCCTAGCTAATCTAACTCTCCTGGCACAGCAGAACAGATGATGGTCAGGAAAAAAAGCAATTTAGCAGGCAAGTTTGCCAGGTAAAGAGTGGGCAGGGAGGATTCCTGCCTTGTGTTTCTGCACAGCCTGGATTGCTTTGGGGGTGCTCTGGGGGGTAACATTTCTCTGCGGCCCACTGTTTGGTGACCACTGGTCTAGATGACAGAGTCTAAGAAAGTGATGGCAAATCTTTTCGGCACAGAGTGCTGGAGCACTAGAAACCTGAAGACAGCTTGCATGTGTTTTTGGCTGATTTTTTGGGCCATTTTCAGGCTGTTTTTTGGTCCTTTTTCAGGCCAAAAACAGCCTGAAATGGCCCTGAAAACAGCTCCCAAAAGGCCCGAAAAACACCCTTGTTTTTTGGATTTTTGGAGGCCTTTCTCTGGTGCTCTGGCACCCGTGGAGACCAGCTGGCTTGCGCACATATGCACACCAGAAACCAGAAGAGCAGCTAGTGATGGCACGCATGCTCACAGAGAGGGCTCTACGTGTCACTTCTGGCACACCTGCCATAGGTTCACTATTACGGGTCTAGGACAACTCACTGCCACTGACCCGCCCTGGCCAACTCGCCCTGACCAACTTGCCGCAGGACAATTCAACGTGGAATAACTCAAGAGAGGGATAAGTGAATTGCAGTGGGCCTTACTTGCTTTACTTTGAAGCTTCTCGGGTTAGAAGTCCTCGAGGCTGGGGTAAACTCTCTTGAGTTATCTTGTGTTGAATTGTCCTGCAGCGAGTTGTCCCACGGTGAGACAACTGTGGCGTGATGGCCAGGGCAAGTCAGCCACAGCAGGTTGTCCCATACTGTGACAGGCATAACTATAACCTGCCAACAATCAGCAGATCTATTTCACTAAAAATCCTGCTTTCTAAATATTTTGTTTTTCACTTTCTCAACTGAAACCAGAGGGGAAGAAGATAACAAAAGTAATATATCCATATTCTAATTACTTGTGCAAAGTCAATTCAAAAAATGGAGCCACAAAACTATGTTGATGTGCAATGAGATGCTGAATGTTTGTTTTGCCCAAGTTTAATTTAAGTTGTACTTACCACTGCAAGGGTAAACGTTTGAGGTATTCTGGTCCAGAACTACAAACTGAACAAATGAATGTATAAAACCTTTAAAAAAAGTTTAAAAGGCATATTCAGTATATGAACGTATTTGCTTTTAAACTGTACTGACAGTAATTCAATACAATACCTTCAATACAAGGTATTAAAGACGACAAAAGACAAATCTGTGTTCACAGTTAAAGTACATCAACAAGTGGTGAATAAAAGATTGTTTTCAAATAGTGAAAAATCCTATCATTTTTGTTCCTATCATTTTTTAATGTTTTACTCCTATGATAAAACTTGACTCAGGGAAGACCATAAATAGAATAATTCCAACAATGCACTAAAATAGTAGCATACTTATTTATTAATGCAGCAATGTAAATAGGGTTTGTAGAAGCATCACAATTAAAATAAAGGTATACTATAGGACAGTGGTGGCAAAGCTATTTTGGCTCCCGTGCCGATAATTGTGTGCGCACTCATGCGCTCGCGTGTCAGCACCCAGAAGGCAATCCATGCTGGGCCTGCCCACCTACCCCTGCACATGCATGTGTGATCCCCCTGCAGCGTGTCACGCATCTGCATCTGTGATCCCCTTGCCAGACACCGCACGTCTGTGCCTATGTGCGCAATCACCCCATGTCATCTACATGCGGATGTGCGCATGACCGCCCAGCGCGTGCTCTGCATCTCTGCACATCCCCGCCCCCTGCGTCAGATACCCGACAATCAGCTGTTGGCTGGCGGCACTCTCGCATGCTGGTGGAAATGGCTCTGCGTGCCACTTCTGCCATGTGTGCCATAGGTTCACCATCACGGCCGTAGGACATAAAGTTTAATATAAAAGATGAAAATATGTGCAAATTAAAAAGATCTTGTCCAGAATATCATAGTTACATACATAGAGAATGTATGAGTATAGGACTAAATACAGCCCTTCCCAAATGGGATATATAACACACAACAGAAGATCAAAAGAAAAACATCTTACCTGTCACCGTACAGCATGGGCTTTTGCAGGCATTGCACACAAGCCTCATGGAACCACTGCTTACATTTGCAGCACTGTAGCATCTTCAAATACCAGCTTCATTAACAGTAAGAAAAAATTGAAGATTGTTATGCAGAAAATACCCTGGTAGTAAATCTAGCAGAAAAGCATTAAATGTGTTTACATGATTATGAATTTTAGAATAAAATCACTAATAAAATTATATCATTCGTGTGTATGTGTGTGTGTGTACACTGCTCAAAAAAATAAAGGGAACACGAAAATAAGACATCCTAGATCTGAATGAATAAAATATTCTTATTAAATACTGTGTTCATTACAAAGTTGAATGTGCTGACAACAAAATCACACAAAAATTATCAATGGAAATCAAATTTAGCAACCCATGGAGGTCTGGATTTGGAGTACACTCAAAATTAAAGTGGAAAAAACACTACAGGCTGATCCAACTTTGATGTAAAGTCCTTTAAAAAGTCAAAATGAGGCTCAGTAGTGTGTGTGTGGTGTGCCTCCACGTGCCTGTATGACCTCCCCACAATGTCTGGGCATGCTCCTGATGAGGTGGCAGATGGTCTCCTGAGGGATCTCCTCCCACACCGGACTAAAGCATCCCCCAACTCCTGGACAGTCTGTGGTGATGTGATGGAGAGCAAGACATGATGTCCCAGATGTGCTCAGTTGGATTCAGGTCTGGGGAACAGGCGGGCCAGCCATAGCATCAATGCCTTTCTCTTGCAGGAACTGTTCACACACCCAGCCACATGAGGTCTAGCACTGTCGTGCATTAGGAGGAACCAGGGCCTACCGTACCAGTATATGGTCTCACAAGGGGTCTGAGGATCTCATCTCAGTACCCAATGGCAGTCAGGCTACCTCTGGTGAGCACATGGGGGCTTGCGGCCCCTAAAGAAATGCCACCCCACACCCATTACTGACCCACTGCCAAACCGGTCATTCTGGAGGATGTTACAGGCAGCAAAACATTCCCCATGGCATCTCCAGACTCTGTCATGTCTGTCACATGTGCTCAGTGTGAACCTGCTTTCATCTGTGAGAGAGCACAGAGCGCCAGTGGCGAATTTGCCAATCTTTGGTGTTCTCTGCAAATGCCAAACGTCCTGCATGGTGTTGGGCTGTAAGCACAACCCCCACCTGGATGCATACCACCCCCATGGAGTCTGTTTCTAACCATTTGAGCAGCCACATGCACATTTGTGCCTGCTGGAGGTCATTTGCAGGGCTCTGGCAGTGTCTCCTCCCTCCTTGCACAAAGGCGGAGGTAGCGGTCCTGATGCTGGGTTGTTGCCCTCCATGGCCTCTTCCATGTCTCCTGATGTACTGGCCTGTCTCTGGTAGCACCTCCATGCTCTGGACAGTACGCTGACAAACACAGCAAAACCTTCTGGCCACAGCTCGCATTGATGTGCCATCCTGGATGAGCTGCACTACCTGAGCCGCTTGTGTGGGTTTGTAGACTCCGTCCCATGCTACCACGAGAGTGAAAGCACCGCCAGCATTCAAAAGTGACCAAACCATCAGCCAGAAAGCATAGGACCTGAGAAGTGGTCTGTGGTCACCACCTGCAAACCCCCCTTTATTGGAGATGTCTGCTTTAACTGCCTATGCTTTCCACCTGTTGTCTATTCCATTTGCACAAACAGCATGTGAAAGTGATGTCAAGTCAGTGTTTGCTACCTAAATGGACAGTTTGATTTCACAGAAGTGTGATTGACTTGGAGTTACATTGTATTATTTAAGTGTTCCCTTTTTTTTTGAGCAGCGTATAGATTGATAGATATAGATATTAATATATCATATAAAAATAAAAATTCCCAGACTAGAGCAGGCAAGTTGTCATTTGGCAGTTTGCTGATTCCGTGAACTTAGAGCAAAATGGAGTGTCATCTTATTTCATGTAATGCTCAGTTAGCATTTCTTAAATTGGCTGCTTTAAGAAAAATAAAATGACAGCTACACCAGTAGTAGTTATATGAGTTGCTCCTGAATATTTAACTGATCCCTATGCATTCATTGATGCTTCTGCATTTTGCAGACTTCATGTTTATTAAACATAACACGCAGGCAAAGTTTATATAACAAGCTAAACCAAAAGCAAACACTGGCCTACTTTAGCACTATGTCTTACACCAATTAACTTCCAAATTTATTCACCAAAACTTGATCCAAGATTATAGTTTAATTCATTCTTTTTCATGCAAACATCAAAATCAAAAACTCAAGAATGGAAAGTATTCTGAGAGCCTGGTACTATGCTCAATAAAGCTGTTTTATGGCATATTTATGAAACATAAAACTTGGTCTCACACATATTCTTGACAAACAAGAAAACACAGAAAAAAATTGAATATATGTTCATAAGCATGTCAACTTCTTACTCTCCAGGACCTCCACAGTAGCAATAACATTGTTGGGCATTTGTTTTATGGCCTGCATCCCATTCAAGGTCAGCTACATTGTAAGGCAATGTTTGCTTCATGACCTGCAGTGCTTTAGCATTTGGTCCTTTCTTAAGCGCGCCACCTCTCTACAATAAAATGCATTAAACCAGAAAATGTTAATATCCAACACTGTACAAAAATCAGTTTTCAACTGCAATTACTTCTTTAAGTAATCAACTTACTTTTGTTGTTGTTGCAAAGACACACTGCCGGCAAAGCCATTTATCATCTGAATCTATCACATTAGAACTGATATTTGGTGTATGACACAGTTGATGATAACCTGAAATTAAAAAAAAAACAACAACCCTGAATGAAAAAAAATTTCCTGAAGGAAAAAAAAAAACCTCTTTTAAGTCAGGGGTGTCACTCACTCGTCACAGCAGCATCATGTGACATACCAGAACTTTTCCCCCCTTCAGTAAACCAGGCGTGTGGCCAGCATGTGACGCATCCGGCCCAAAGGCCAGGAATTTGACAACCCTGCTTTCAGTGGATATAGAGGGATGTACATCTTCCTGTCACATTAAAACCCATAACTAAACATTTTGAATTAAATGTCCTGTGATGCTAGAAAACACAATATGAGACATTGAGAATGGCATAAATGGAATAAGCATCAACAGAAATGCCTATGCACTTACGTTTACAGGTAGTCTGTGACTTATAGCCATTCGCTTAGCAACCATGTGAAGTTCTGCAGACCTTCCCAGAGCTACCTACAATCCAGCTTCAAAGTTCCAATGGTCACCCCTCCCATGGTCATGCAATTATATTTTGGACACTTGGCAATTGATCCATATTTACGGACAATTTATGGCATTTTGTGAAAAAACAGTGTTTACCTCCGGATTATGGCAAAAAGCACCCATTGGGTATGGTGGGTTTGCTTAACAACTGCTCTATTTGCTTAACTGCTGTGAAGATTACCAAATTGAGCGAAGTCAAGTATTGATGACCTGCTTAATGACTTCCACAACTTATGATCCTAATTACAGACTCAATTACGGTTGTAAGTTGAGGACTATCTCTGCACACAATATACTGATACGTTTTTAAAATGTCTACATACTTATTTTTTTAAATTACCTTGACCACACTTATCACATATAACCATTTCATTGGGTGCTTCTGAATATTCCTCCTGACATATTGTACAGACCATTTCCCCCGTTTCAGTAGCTCCTAAAACAACAAAAAGGCATGGCTTCATATTAAATGAATTATATCTTACACTTTGAACACTGATTGCTAAGTCCTGACATAATGTGATTGGGGTTTTATTTTGCATAATATGTGAACTCAGCCACTCTGGTCTGTGAACCATGACTTAGGACAGTTTGAATTCAGCTGGAGTTCGAGAAGTATATTTGCGATCAAGAGTTATACAAGAGACCTATGTAGCCTATAAATTCAGCAACTCATCTGTCTTTGGGCTACATATGGGCTACACATACTTTGCTTTCAGCTTGTTCCTTCCCTTATAATTTTCATCTCTACTTAGATCAATTACATTTCTAGCTCCCCTCCTCTTTAGCAAATCACCACCATAAGTAAGTGACAGCTGAAGAATGGTTAACTCTTTCATCATGCCCTGCTGCACTCTGAATCACAACTGGAAGGAATTTGAAAATAGTATAGTAAATTCATGTTTTACATCAATTACTAAAGGATCAAATCATCATCATCATATGAGGTACTTGCCTGTTTGTATGTCCTTCCAGAGAACCCAGGACTTGGAACTGTCTTCAAATATAACGAAGCAGCTCTGCTTAAGTTTGTTTATCTGAAATAAAAATAAATTTGTAGTCATAATACCAATTTGTAATTTTGCTGTAAGACATTGTAAGCTAGGTTAATTAAAAATGGATTACCTTTTTGATAGTTCCAAGATAAAACAAGCCATCTGACCATCTGGCTAGGACATCTTGACCTTCTTCAAATTTGCACACTGGCTTTTTGGATTTTTGTCCATCCCGTGAGGAGAGTTTGGTCAAGGATATTGGTGGTTTTTGGTTTCGGTGCAAAGGAGACCGCTTGTGGACCACTGAATTACCCACCCCCGTAGAGTCTCTAAAATACAGACATATATAATGAACGTGAGCAACTTCTAAAACATTAAAAGCCAATGTTCAAACCACAACAAATTTAACTGAGAGTGAGACTTATATTTAATCTCCAGACATATCTGAGACAAGAAGATGAAGCCAGTATGTAATTTTTTAAACTGGAAATTTATTGCAATTCAATATCCATTGCAGAAATATGCCATAATCCTAAAAACTATTAAATCTATGACTTGTGTACTTATTATTTCTATAGTGTTCATCTGATTGGCTAAAGATGTGCTTTCATCTTGGTTTTCTCAGATACTGTCTCAGTATACTTCCAACTGTATTAAGACCTGCACATGGCAATCTTATTGCATTAAAAGAGAAAACACTTTTGACTATTATCAAAAACCTGTCTATGTAACATACGTTATGTAAAATTATTTAGCAGCAACTGGTTACTAGTAAGTGGTTTTCATATTTTTATATACAACACAGTGTTCAAGCCATAATCATTTCTATCACTATGCAAACTCAGGGTTCCCTTGGTTCATTGAACCCTTGTACAAACAATGAAACAATACATCATAACTAAGGCATTTGCAAACATATGAAGAGATATAAACATGGCCCTGATTCTTTTTAATTTTGCTGAGGATGAGGGGTCAGAAAGCAAGAATTCAAACAAAAGTGTTATTGCTAAGTTCAGTGTTCTATTCTTTTTGCAACACAGGAAATATACTCCATAAGCTTACTTTAAAATTCCACAGAATTCATATAAAATTAGACAAAAATAGAAACAGGCTATTAAACTGAGAGAAACAATACCTTGCATATCTTTGAGATATTATCAGGGATAGATCATGTTGGCATAAAATGCTAATCCTCAATTAACTGAGTTAATCTAATTGCCTGGATTTGTACAGAACACTGAACTATAAGTTATAACTATAATTTGGGGTGGGTGGATGTTGCACAATACATTAGTTTTTTAACTTGTTTCCTGCAAGAACATATTCAATATAACAGAAGTCTGAAGCTGCATACTCATCTTAATAACCAAGCAAACACACACACAGAGGGAGAGAGAGAGGGAGAGAGAGAGGGAGAGGGAGAAAGGACAAATAGGTGAAACACTCAGGTGACAGGCAAGGCTACACAGCAGCAAAAGCAGTGTCTTTATTAAGTGTGGTAGTTAGCAATGACAGAATTATACCTGGCTGCCATACATTATTTCACTCATTATTTCATCATTCACTTTTAACATATCACCAATATGTCTCAATTATTTAGTCAGATTTCTCTTTCCCTCTTCTTCCATTCCCCTTATAAGCTCAGTCCCAATTAAACAATTGATTAAAATTCTGGTCAAGCTTATTGTAATTTATTTACTTACATTTGTGGAATTCCAGTTCTTTCTATCCACATTTCTTGACTGGAATTTCAAGACCTATTTTGACTGCCTAGGAATAGTTGTGAATGGTGAGAACTCCAATTTCCTAATATGAAAAATGATGTCACTTGGCTAACACTCCACAAATACTGAAAGGAGCAAGAGCAAAGGTAACAAGCTCTTTTAACAGCAACAACAATGCTGTTAAAAGGTATAAACAGCTTTGCCAGGAAACAAGAAAAAATAGGAAATAGAATAATAAACAAAACACACACATCCTGCAAATAAGTAATGTGCTCCCTCAACATTTTTTCAGCTAAAAATCATCAAATATTATACTTTTTTATCTGAGTAATTGCTCTGGGGAGAATTATGTCTTTTTGCACCTTTTATCAGCTTTATAATATTTGTTTTAGTCATGTGACTATCACAGATTTAGGGTTCCTAATATATCATTGCAATTGTTAATGTTGACATTAACAGTACACTACTATTCAAATGCAATTTGAAAGTATAGCGTATCAGCAAATTGAAAATATCCAACTCATTACATTAGAGAAATGCAGCTTTTGGGGGAGGGGGAGATCAAAAGCCACATTTGATTTTGTGAGTGCGTGAAGTGCTGAGGACTTATAGTACAAAGCACAAGTGGCCAGGATGAAAACAAAATAATATTCAATTTCACATTTTAAAAATATAGTTAACATGGTTATTCCCTGTGTAATTAAAAATTCTAATTTTTTTCAGAAACAGTCGAAGAGCGTGCTAGGGACTATACCTAAAGCCTCAGGGGCTGCAGGTGGCCTCAGGTTGTTCCCCTCCCCCAACTGTACAAGATCAAAGCTGCCTTTTCATTTATCAGTACTACCAAACCTTTTTTCTTCTGACTCATAGACCCTTCCCCCATAACACATTTAACCAGATCAGTTACAAAGGCAGCAACTTGTCTTTTGTACAATGTGCTAAAGCTTGATTCTTTTGGTCAATTTTTAAAATATGGTTTAAAACGATGTGTCATCCCCCTTTATGGATCATAGCTCAATATACTTTGGAAGCTTAAAAAGGTGATTCATTAATTATGTTAAGCAAACTGTGCAAACACACACAAAGCGGTACATATAGCAGTTGTACAACATAAAGCAGGAGAGGGGAGGGAATAGCAGCTGTCTGAACTAAAAATATAAAATGCTGTCTCGGGGAACAGTGCTGTAAAATCTTTAACCCTAGGTCCCATGTATTATTAGGTCAATAATTAATAATAATAAATAATAATCAGTTAATAAATCATAAAAAAAAATAATAACGAGAACTAGTATACTGGCATTAACAGAGCAACAAATTTACCAACCCCTTCTTTTGGAACGACCTCTTTTTATCGACCCTGGAAACAAAAACGAAAAAGATGATTTCGAGTCCCATTTGCAGACCGAAATTATGGCAATGCAGAACTTCCTCAATTTCCCGAATATACATCACATCTGTCTAGAAAATCACTAGCGAAGATTCTGGCCTTTGTTCGGCTTGCCTAGGACACCCAGACGCGGCCCCCCCCCCAACAATATGTTATTGCGTGGTATGTCTATACACACACTTATACACCCAACCCCAGTTCATGTTGCAGCGCGAGATGCCCACCCCCCCACATCTCCCTGCCTGAACAAAACACGGCCAGCGGGGCCGAAACGTCTCAGGAAGGTTGCAATTCTCTCGGTCCCCTTTCCCGTTAAACATCAACCGATCGGGAGAGCGGAAATGTTGTCACGCCGTTTTCTTTCCCCTTTCAAAATCAAGAGACGGCGGGATTCAACCCCCCCCCCCCGAAAAAAAAAAAAACCGGGAAACGGGAGAGAGCCTGTTTCCCTTCCCTTCCTCTTGCCCCCACCCTAAGATCGGTAATAGATCGCTGATCTCCTCCCTTGACCCTTCCTCTCGCTCACCTCATTCGGTCTCTCCAGTTGGGCCACTCGCTTCATGCAGAGAAATCAATGGCGCTCGATGCGCTCGAGCCCGAGGAGGGCGAAAAGCCGGCCCGAAAGAGCGGCGGGAGGCTTTCCCGTTTGAGCGCGCCCACCCCACCCCTCCCCTCCTGGGAGGGAAGCCAACAAGGGGGCTTAAGCCCGAGGCAGCCTCACGGGCAGCCCGGCTCCACAACAACCCTTCGCCATTTTGCTTTCCCGCGGAGGAGAAGCTGATGCATTGTGGGAAAGACAAAGGAGCTGCTTCGGCGACGTCGGCGGCAGCAGCATCCCCTCCTCCTCCCCGCCCTCCAGACGGTACAATCTCCTCAGGCCGGGTTGGCCGCCTCGAATCAGCGCTCCGTTCGTCTTCTCCCTCCGCGGCAGTGAAGAGGCAAGCCCGCCCGCGGAAGGATATCGTCTCCTCCCATCCCGATAGTCGGCGAAACAAAGAGGGGCTATTTTTCGAAGAGGAATTAATCTCTCCTCCGCCTCGGGGCGGAGACGGGTCATTATAACTTTCCTTTTCCCCTTCCTTGAGAAACTTTAATTTTTTTTTTTTGTCCGGCCAAATTCGCAGACTCTCAATTTTTAGAGCGCAAAAGTCCTTTGAACAACCAACGTTCCCTTTTGCACGCCCGCCTGACTCTTGAAATGTGTGGTAGCGATTTTTCTTTGTTGGGTGTATTTTGCTTGCTTGGGCACCGAGCTCTTCAAACGGTTGTACTGGTCACTCTTCTAGAGTTCCTGTAACTCCTGTGAGACCCAAAACAACAAAGGAGAAAACCATTGGAAGGGGAGAAACGGGGGGAGAAAACGACAGGAAAAATCTTTTAAAGAAGGCCCCGCTTAGAAACATAATAAAGTAACAAAGGGGGTTTATGTTGGTTTGTGAAGAGAAAATTCATGATTTGGGTAACACTGACTAGGGCCAACCACAAGAACATAAAAGCCCAGAAACTTTTGAGATGGCTAGCGATACAGACCATGCCAAAAAAAAAAAAATCACAAAAAACAAAACAGGCATCTGCTAAATTCTGGAGAACTACAGTTTGCAACCTTTTCGTAAGGCTTCATAAATTATGACTCAGCTGCTGGTGTTTATATTTAGAGGATTTGCAGGAATGTGTGCATACATTGCAGTGTTAATGTGTGGTAAGCCAGAAGCTGGTAAACAAGGAACTTTACAATTGTGTTCATCACCCACAGTGATTCATGCATTTTTTATGGAGACTGCGTTTCTCTCAAATAAAAAAAAATTGGGATTATAAGTCGTTCTTCCCAAAAGAAGATGAAGCGCAAGATAGGTAAAAACATACACTATCTTGCTTTTTCAATCCTTGTCAACCCAACCTGAAATTCATTCTAAGGGTTTGACTTCTCAGCAAAAATGGGAGTGCTTCGTTGTTCTTGTGTGTGTGTGTGTATACATGCAAGAAACCACACTTCACAAAAGGATAAGTCAGGATAAAACTGCATATATGATGAATTAATAATTACTAATTAAAATACCAGTTACTCAAGAATCACTGAATTGCCTCGGGATAGAAATGGAATAAATCAGCTATGCTATGCTATGCACGTCTAAAAACCACTTGTACAAATGCATATTTTTCACAAGAAAAAGAAAACAGGGTGGAAGTAGACCAAGGAAAAAAGGTAGCTCTTGTGAAAAAGAAAGGGAAAGAGGAAGGAGAAAAGAAAAGAATACAGCATGTATAAAGCATAACAAAAGGGGTTAAAATTCAACAGGCCATTCCCATGCTAAGCTTCAAAGACATTCATGCTATTCAGAGGGCAGTATCTGCTTTTTTTTAACCTTGGGCCCTTGTTTTATTTGTTTTCAATAGATTCTTGTTAATGGAAGACAACCCTTCCCCACCTTTCACAGGCATCCATCTGGTGATAAATATGGAGCACTATTACTATAGCCCTGATTGCTTGGAAAAAGGAACAGGAAAAGTCAAATTCATAAAGTAAGGTTATGATCAGAAAAATTCCAGAAACAGCATCAAATTTACAATGGAAAAGCAATGCCCGTTTGTTCTGTCCGGAAAAACGTGAGGTAGACCGGGTTCCAACAACAAAGTCTTTATTTCAGAACAGTTGCAAAAACGGAACATTGGCTCAAGCCGTGACAGCCCTTTTATAAGTTGCTGTCTGCCGGCTTGTAGCCAATGACAAGCATTTGGTTTTGCCGCCCTTGGGCGGCTTCGTGGATTGGTCCCTATTGAACCAATCCCCTTTTAGGTTTTGTTAACCAATCGGAATGAAGTATTTGGAGTCTACTATTATTTATACAGAACACCACTCCCCTCTTAGTTCAGTCCTACGTAGTGACGTAGTCGCGCAGGTAGGTGGGGCTTCTTTTGATTCGACTGGACTTGCGCGGTTCATTTCTGTCGGAGACTTCAACCGGTTCGGATGGGGTTGCTGCTTCTCCAGTCTTTCTCCATGGAAACCGTCTGGAAGGGTGAGTCAGCCATTTTACTGCCGCCTGAGTTTCTTAGGCCGGCGGTTTTGCCGCTCCTCCCGTTTCCTCCGGGCAGGTCGAGCTGGCCTGGCTGGCCCCTTCGAATGGATTCTTCTTGCAACTTTCTTCAAACAGTGAGTCTTTTATTTGCTCTTTTTGATTGTTATTGTTTTCGGAGTTAATTTAAACGGTTCTTTATTGATTTCTCGCATTTCCCCCCCCCTTTGGTTTGAATTTCGTCGTGTTTTTCTATGTGTGGTTGTGTGTTTGTATTTCGTTCTATGTTTCGGGAGCGAAGCTGGTCTATGTGCCGCCTTCCATTCCTGCCGTCGTCTACCGTTAATCGTAGGATTTGGGGCCTGTTATTTGTGTAATTTGTCCGGGTAGCCATAATGGGTCCCCAGTAAAATTTTTAGCATAAACTAAGTCGCCTATTGCAAAGGTCCTGCATCGGGTGAAGGAGTCGGGGGGGTTTCTGGTGTGAAATTTTGGATGCAATCTATCTAGATGCGACCTTAGTTTCCTTCCCATCAGTAATTCTTCTGGGGTTTTGTTGGTTGTAGTACTGGGTGTGATAGTTGGAGGTTGAGTAATCGGTTTATTTTATTTTGGACATCCCCAGTGTCCATTTTTTCTAAACTCTCCTTGGTAAACCTGACCATTCTCTCTGCCCTACCGTTTGCAGCTGGGTGGGCCGGCGCGGTTAGGGCATGTCTTATACCTAGGGAGGCTAGGTATTGCTCGAATTGAGACGTGGTTAATTGTGGGCCCGTTATTGGACACTAGGACGTCCAGTAGGCCATGGGTTGCAAAGAGTTTGTCAAGTTGTTTTATAACGGTTTCTGTTGTTGTAGATGGCATAATTTTTACCTCTAGCCAATTAGAGTATGCATCCACGACAATCAGAAACGTATGCCCCTTGGTAGGACCGCAAAAATCGATGTGGATTCGTGACCAGGGGCCTCTTGGGGTTTCCCAGTCTCTTATGGGTGCTTTTGGCAGGGACGGCCTGATTCTTTGGCAATTTATTGCACGAGTTTACCCAGTATTCGATTGTCCCTATCTATACGCCCGGCCACCAAACATAGCTTCTAGCAAGGCTTTTCATTTTAACTATTCCTGGGTGGCCTTCGTGAAGCATACCCAGTACCTTGGTTTGTAATTTGTTTAGGAATAATTACCAATCACCCCACAATAAACAACCTTTTTGGATTGAGAGTTCAGTTTGTCTGGGTCCGAAAAGGTTTAAAGGTCTCAGTTTTTTGGTTTTCCGGCCAGCCTTTACCTACCCAGTTAAGTACGCGGGGCAGTCAATGGGTCTTTTTGCAGTGGCTCTGGCGACATCATTCGCAGATATGGTCGATCGGGGCAAGTCTCTATTTGTAATGCTGTCATCGTTGGTGCCGGGTCTTCCTCTGTTGATGGCAATGGTGCTCTGCTCAAAGCGTCTGCATGGGAAATTTGTTTCCCTGGGCGATGTGTCAGAGTATAGGAATAGGCTGCCAGGAACTCTGACCATCTAGTCATTCGTGGGGACAGAATATTTGGTGAGGTTTGTTTCCGCCAAAATTCCTAGTAGCGGTTTGTGATCTGTTATGATTTGAAAAGTTCTTCCATATAGGTACTCTGGAAGCGTTTCACTCCGGCGGACAATTGCTAGAGCTTCTCTTGTCCAACTGGCTGTAATTACGCTCGGCTTTGGACAGGGTCTTAGAAATAGTATGCGACGGCGTGCCTCTTCCCATCAGGCAATTGGTGGCTCAGGATGGCACCGACTCCAAATGGCGAAGGCGTCGCAGGTCAGCGTCAATGGTAGTGTGTTGCTAAACTGGATAAGAACGGTGTTTGATGTTAATAAGTCTTTTATTCTTTGGAAAGCTTTTTTTTCTCTAAACCCCCATGTCAAATTGTTTTCTTGTCCAGTAATCGATGCAATGGTTCCGCTATTGTGGCTTTTTGAGGTAGAAACACATTATAAAAGTTTATCAGTCCCAAAAAATGCCTGCAGCTAGTTTTATTCTTTGGTTCTGGTGCGTCTTTTATAGCTCTTACTTTTTTTTCGGTGGGTGTATGCCCTCTCCATCAATTAAATATCCTAAAACTCGACGCGATCAGTCATTAGCAGCACTTTTCTTTCTTTACTTTAAGGCCAGATTCTCTGAATTTATTTAGGACCTCTTTGAGTCTTTTCTTTAGTTGCGTTGTATCTTTGGCTGAAATTAGGACATCGTCAAAGTATGGCACGACCCTCTATATGCCATTTAACAGGCGTTCCATGAGGCTCTGGAAAACGCCTGGGGCTACGCTTACTCCAAATTGGAGTCTGTTACATTTGAATGCCCCTTTTGTGAGTCACTATTGTTTGTGCTTCCGCCGTTAAGGGGTCTACTGGGAGCTGTTGGTACGCCTGTGCCAGGTCTAGTTTGGCGAAAAACCTTTCCTCCCCCAAGAGAGTGCAGTAGGTGTTGCACAACTGGCACCGGGTACGCGCTCTGTTGCAACGCGTGGTTCAGGGTAGCCTTGTAGTCACCACAGATTCGAACCAACCCGTCTGGCTAATTGGTGTCACAATTGGTGTTTCCCATTTAGCGTGGTTGACCGGTTCTAAAACCCCTTGATCTATCAATTTATTCAGTTGTTCCTCTATTTTTTCTTTTAAAGCAAAAGGAACCCGTCTGGCCTTTAGTCTTTTAGGGGTTATCTGTGGGTCTAGAATGGGGGTTCCCCGATACCTGCCTACGGAGCCGTCGAAGACGTCCTGGAATTCTCGGATCAGGTCTTCTTCCCAGTCAGTTTGCGGCCACCCGGTCTACTCTGGTCATCCCGATGCCCAATGGTGTGAACCATTCGATGCCAGGAGGCTTGGTCGATCTCGGTCGACTATTGTTAATGGTAGTACTGGCGACATGTTGCCTGTAAGCGATTCGAAAATGTCCCAGGCCAATTACAGGAATTCGGGTTTCCCTGATAATCTTTGAGGGTTAGTTTTTGTCTCTGGAGTTCCTTAATTTTGATGTCAGGAATTAGTTTTTTGAGGGTGTCCCACGACACCATGGATAGGAACGACCCAGAATCAACTTCCATCTCGCAGGGGCTGTCTTCGATTTTTTACAACTATTTTTACTTTCTTCCCGCTTTCCGTCTGAGCGCTTCCGATATGAAAGTTTGGTATGCTTTCTCCCGGTTAGTGGCTTGCCTGTTTCGGCTGCCACTTTCTCTTCGGAGAGTCTTGGCTCAGGTTTTGCTGGGGAGTCGTTTTGTCTCTTTGGGCTGTAATTCTTTTGTTTCTGCAGACTTTCTCGATATGCCCCCTTTTCTTGCATGCTCTGCAAATGGCACGAGGAATCTGCAGTCGGCTCGGGGATGGTTTCCCCCGCAGCCAGCACATTCCCGCCGATTTCTATTTTCGCGCCCTTTCTTGTTAGCGTATATACGGTGGATTTCGTCGTCTTCCTCCCCAGATTCTGACACCTCTTCGAGTTCTTCGTAATGAGTGGTTGTGGGAGGTTTGTTTTTTTCCTCTGGTTGGCCTTTTTTCATCGTTACTTGCATTCATTTGTTTCATCTTATCTGCTGATTTTCTGGCGGCTTCAGCAGCCAAGGCTTCTGCAATAGCTTCGGCTACTGATATGTTGGGTTTGTTTCAGTAGCTTGCTCTGTATGTTGAGTCTCTTAACCCCAATATCACTCGATCCCACATTGCTTCGTCTAAATTAAGAAACTCGCATGCTCCCCCTATTGGCGTTAGTGGCGGCTACAAAATCAGTGATGGTTTCGCCTTCTTTCTGGTCTCTCCGATAAAACTTCGTGCCGCTTTATCAAGTTTGACACCACCGGGTGCATTATGGGCCTTTAATGTTCTTTGGAGCTCGGTCCACGTCAGTTGTTGACATCTCGGGGCTTTGCCAAAGCCTTTGGCAATTTTAAAAATCGTGGGCCCACAGTGTGTCAAGAAGACAGCTCTTTTCTGCTGGTCTGAGATTTCTCCATCTCATTGCTCTCTAGGTACATCTGGAAACGCGTCTACGTAAGATTCCCAATCTTCTTTCATTGGGGTTGAAGGGTGCGGGCGGCACATTGTTTCCGGCCATTGCTCTTTGTCTGGCTTGTCTGTCACGCGTGCTTCAGTCTCGCGTTTAGGACGATCCCATCCTCGTCGCCAGTGTTTTCGTCCGGAAAAACACGAGGGTAGACCGGGTTCCAACAACAAAGTATTTCAGAACAGTTGCAAAAACGGAACATTGGCTCAAGCCGTTGACAGCCCTTTTATAAGTTCTGTCTGCCGGCTTGTAGCCAATGACAAGCATTTGGTGTTTGCCGCCCTTGGCGGCTCGTGATTAGTCCCTATTGAACCAATCCCCTTTTAGTTTTTGTTAACCAATCGGAATGAAGTATTTGGAGTCTACTATTATTTATACAGAAGCACCGTTCAGTACCATTTTTTGTCTGATCCAATTATTCCTGGCTACTTCTCTGGCAAGAAATGGAAGAATGTTGTTCAGGCTTCAAGACAATCTGTTAGCATCTATGTTTCTGGTTTCAAATATTATAATAGTGCTGAATAAAAATGGTTTCCAAGATGTAGGCAGCGGTATAATGCAGTGCAGAAAGCTGCTAAAATGTTTTCTGGTCTGATGTGTGTAGTACCTTTTTGAATATGAAATGGCTCCATTTTTTTGTTTTGTATAAAGGCAGGCTTGTGTAGCCACTGTACAACATACATACACTCAAATTGGTGTCTAACATACGATTAAGCCTCAAACATTTGTTGAAATACAAGCCTACAAAAGGAGATATGAAAGTTGAGAGATGCCTGTGAACCAATTTTTTGGATTAATTTGTTTTATATGAACACATACTACCGTGTTTCTCACATTATAAGGCCAGGCCTTATTTTTTTTTTTGACCCCCCAAAAAACAGCTAGGCCGTCTTTTGGGGGTGACTTAATTCTCCCCTTGCATCCTCGGTGGCGGGGTGGCGACAGCTTGGGGTTCAGGAGAACCTTTTCCTTCTCCCTTGCTGCCGTGGCGTTAGAAGAATGCCTGCGGGCGTTTGGTTGCAGCCACGTGCGGCCAGTCAGGGCTCCTCCCTGCAACCGGAACCCTGAGGAGACACTTGGCTTCAGGCGCTCCCGTCGCGGTCGTCGAGGGAAGGCGCTCGCCAGAGAGGATCTCTCCGTTCTCTCTCTCTCTCTCTCTCTCCCCGCAAGGTCAACGTCTGCGCTGTGGGCTGAGGAAGAGGAAGGCTGAAGGGTTCCTTCTGCTTGCTGGAGAGGTGAAGGAAGCTGCGGTTTTGCACAGCAAGCGAAGCACTGCTCGCTGGACGAGATTGTGGGAATGAGGGGCAAGGAGGAGCATGCACGCACCCGCGGCTCGCTTTCCCGGCTCTGCCCGGCCGCACGGCTCTGGTGCGGCTCTGGCGGGATGAGCGGAGGGTCCGCGGGGAGGCCTCACTGTCTTGGTGAGAGTTCTGCCACCAGGAAGGAGGGCCTGCCTGTCAGCTGCGCTGGGCGCCCCAGGCTAAGCTGACAGGCAGGCCCTCCTTCCCAAGGGAGAAGGAAAAGCAACGGTGGCAGAAGGTCTCCCGGTATGAAGTGCCCCACCAACGCAGGCAGCACCATATGCGGGCATGCAAGTACTTCCTAAATGCAAGCCACCCCGCCATTCCCCCCATTTCGCATGTTTAATATGGGCCTTAATTTGGGGGAGGGGCTTAATTTGATTTATAAATTGAATGCCTATAAAACATGGTGGGGCTTCCTATTGGTGGAGGCTGTATTGTTGGAGAAACACGGTTTAAGGAAGAGATATGATACTTTACAAACAAAACACAAAGATCACAACTGGCATCTGAAAATAAATTGGCAGTTTAAGGGAGATGCCAATAAGATCAATATAATTTTATGATACAATAATACAACCATAGTTTCCAAATTGTGAACAATATTAATTTTACTTTGTTTTGCAGAACTACATATAGTAGTCAGATCTCATCTAAGATACCTCATCTAGTTCCTGATACTGCCTGTTTGGGAAGATGTAGAGAAATTAGAAGCCAATAGGAGAATTAAAAACTGTTAACAATATAAAGGAGTTTTATAGGAATTGTCAGCAATATATTTTCAGTCCTTTCCAAGCTTAGGAAAATTCTGAAGATCTGGCTATGTTTGCATTATACACTGAACCACAAACTAGAAATCTGGATTTGGAGTTGCGTGTGTTGAATGAGCCCAAGTTATGGGATTTTAGTATGTGATTCATGGCTCATCCACATGTCTCCTTCCCCCCAAATGCAATTCAAAATTGCCTCACTAGCCATTTTTCAAAGACATGTTTTAATGTTACTGTTTTCAACTCATCTCTGTAGCAGAGCCCCGCAAATTTCAGCTTAGCTGATCTAATATAGAAATGAAGTTTTTTTTATCTTCTCCCACTAGAAACCTTGTTGTATACTGTATAATAATAGTTCTAGCATTTTGGCAGTAATAGTAGTGACGACAGAATCAGCAACTGGGGCCCTGTTGATTTCTTCTGACTGCATGCCTTGACTTCCCTCTAGTCATGGGCTCTGTTTTCCATGGCCATTCTTAATTGTGCTGCTGAACTGACATGACCTCTGAACCTTCTCACAGCAGCTTTTATGACACCACCATTTGTGTTGAGAAATCTTAATTCTCTTACTCTGCCAGCACTCAACATCCCTATTTAAGAATGGGAATATCATCCTTTCTTGTCGTAGTAAGATTACTATAGAGATTAACATCAAGAAACCTGTCGTCGTCCCCCCTGTGTTAAGTTTAGCCCAAACATTTATGGACATTTGGTTTTTGTAGTGATCAGTGATATAGTATGACTTTACTGGATTTTGAAATGTTAATCTTCGTTCTTAAAGATAGTCAAATATTTTAAATCATAATGTCCTGGCATAAACCCGGATTTTGAAGAGAGTTAATTCTGAGAAGAAATTGCTTATAGAATTGGGTTCACATAGAGAAGCTTGATGTCCACAGCGAAGTGTATAAGCGCACCAACATGCCTACCATCCCTGTCCTATTTTTTCTTTTATTTTTCTTATATGTGCCCATTTCATGTATTCATAACTATGTATATACTTATACCTATTATCTTGTAAATGATTGACAAATCAAATAAATAAATAAATAAAATTAATTTGTCAGTATCTCGGCATAGTTTGCAGAACCTAAAAGAGTCATCTGGATATATTTTGCCTGCAGATCATTATCATTTCACAGCGCCAGAAGTATATGTTGTAATTGTTCTGTTATTTCATTAGCATGAAAGATAAGGCACCCTCCCCCCCCCAAAAAAAAATCTATTAAACTGCTTTCATAGAAATAATAAAGCAGAGTTGTAATGTCCAGATTCAAGGTCCATTGTTTTCATATGTGCATGGGATATCATGACACATGTACAGAGTGATGGAGCTTATGACTTGACATTGCTTTCTTCAACCTCCATTACCTCACTGGATAGCTTTTCCTCCACCTACCTGCTGGATAGCTTTATAAGATTATGCTATCCCTTATATACTCCAAAGTTACTTCAAGGCACCTATGCTGTGATATTTTTGCTGTTCCCCAATCAGATCTTTATAGAATCCCATGCCTTCATCTCTCTTGGGCAGTTGAGCCAATTTGTTTAATTATTTCTGGTTTAATTGCAATATAACAGGAATTTCTCCTGATCCAATTGTCAAATAGATGCACTAGAGCTCTGTAATGTTTGAGGGCAAGCTACTTTTCCATTGGAAGTAACTCTTACTTCATTCCACTTCTCAGTTTATATGCTGTTCCCACTCCCAATAGTGGTATTGTCAAGCCACTATGAGTGCCTCAAAACTGATTTTCAGTTGAAGAGATGAATAGCATCTTGGATGTTTGGCATCTCTCCTTCATTGAAAAAGTTCATTATTGTTTTCCAAGTTATAAATACTTCACATGAAAATGTGTTTAAAGAAGTAGGACATTGCTTGGGTACAAATATTGGCATTGTCCCTTTGATGAAGTGTAAACTGCAATGAATGGTTCAGGAATGAAATTGGCAGCAGAAAGTATGCCTGGTGTGAAACAGTTTTAGAAGGTTTGGAGAGTATGAAAGGAATAAATTATATTCCTCAAGAGCTGAAGAGAAATCTCTGCTTAGCAGTTGAAGCAAATTTATAGCTTTTGGCAATAGCAAGTAGAAAAAGAAGGCATATTTTCAATGTACCTGCTCATATCAATACAATGACTTATTGCTTTAGTTATACATTTTCAATGGGTTCTTTTTTCAGAATTAGAAGCACAAATTCATTGATTTCTTTGGGGGAGGTATAATCTTCAATAGTTAGTGACAACCTAAACGGCGAAATTGGTGTGTCCTCTCATTTTATGGTACCTGGTTCCCAGGCAAAAAAAAAAAAAAAAGNTCCCAGGCAAAAAAAAAAAAAAAAGATTTCATGCCCTCTTCATAACCAGATATCATTCCCTACCTCCAAACTACCAATTGCCAAGAAAGGTGAGATCTCAAGTAAGCAATCATAATAAAAGATACATTGTTTGGACATAAATAAAAAATATTGTATGTTATATGGATGCAATATGATAAGCCAAAATCAAAATCAATCATTTGTGTGACCTCAAGCTTTATCTGTAATTAATGACCTTTCTTTTATTTGTTTCTGGCTTTAAACTTGAGGTAAATTAATATTCCAAGAACCAAAATGCTTTCAGTATATAGTCACTTCTTCCCCTTCCAGCTGCAGCCCCCTCTCCTCATCATACATCAGATACTTTTCTCTGGAAAATTTTTTGACTTATCAAGATGGGCTTTGTTGAATGCAAGACTTGAATCAGCCCTGTGGCTAAAGTGAAATGCATCACTTGGTCCTTTGAACCTTGGCCAAGAACTGCAGTGAATGTGTTAGCTCTTGTAATCAGATCACACATATGCGTGAGTATAAAGAAAAAAGGATTCTTTGTCCACAAGAGAGGTTTCCGATTTCATTTTCCTAACAGTTTTCTATAAAGAGTAGAAATGTGTGTAGTGTATTATACTTCCCTTGAAGGCAACAATTTAGCAAACTAATTGGTGAAATCCAACCCAAAGGTACCTATAATTAACATGTATATCAACATGAAAAAAATCATTCCAAGTATTTTAAAAACTCCACTGTGATTCAGGGAAAAATTAATAATCTGACTGCATAGCTGTTTTAATTAAGTTGTGCAGTTTTACACTTCTCTAAGTACTAGTCATAATAACCACACTATTCATTTTAGACTTTTTGCTGTTTTCCCTACAATCAAGGCTAGCCTTTGCACATCATTTGCATTTGGGTATTTTAAAATATTTTTTCCCAACTTTTTTTTTTTTAATTCAGAGATTCCATATTTTATGGCAGGACAGGACAATTGGAAAATTGTCAAGCACTGTTGAAATCTTCATAATTTAAATCCTTACAACATAGCCTCAAATGAAGCAACATTTGGGTATAACTAATATAGCCTGTGCAATAAGATGTGTTATTCTACAATATATTATACAAAATGTAGTTTCAATTTTTGCATTAAGAAAAACAAGTACCTCTTTCAATGCAGAATTTTGGATTCAACAGTCAAAAGATCTGATCCAGGTATTCTTCAGGGTTTGATAAAAAAAAGAGATACATGTTTTGTGTGGAGAGAAAACTTGTCTTTTCATGCAGAGAGCCATTTATAATGCTAGCAGATCACATCACAGGGAATGGTTCTCAGTTTGAAGAAATGCCTGGTCAAGATTTTGCCTACTTGCCTGTAGCCCTCAGCTTACAAAAAATTGTGCACTGTTCATAAAAGCTGTCTATCTGGCTATCATGTATCTGTCTAAAAAATACAAAGATGCCAAACACACACACACATACATATACAAGACAAACAAATGGATTTTTAGAAGTTTATCATAGAAGAAAATTCTTGTTTTGATTTTTTATTATGGATGGTGCAGTATCATACAAAGTCACATTTTCACTGCTTTTCTAATCCTTATTCAAAGGGGTTTGTTTGCAATATGTTGGTTATGAACTCACTTCTCAGTTTATTCAGCTAACAAAGGAAGCAATCTCAGGAAGGGGTGGGGCTTTGAATTGGATGTAAGGTTCTATGGAATATTCAAAGGAAATATTGCAATACACTTCCTATTTTAAGATATTGTTGAAGGCTATGCATTTGTAAAGGCAAAACCAACTTTTGGGATCTTCCCCACCAAGCAATTGGTCACAATGATTTTATGTGATCAACAAGAAAATCCAACTATTGTTGGATTACTGCCTTTCTCTAGTCTTTGCCCTGAGGATTCAATTGATGGCAATAAGCAAAAGTGGAAATCTGAAATGGCAAAGCTTTATTTAGAGAATAGTGTAGTAATGCAGAAAAAGAAACAGGATTCCTATCTTGTAATAGTTTGTTGAAGTTGGGCTTTCTTTCATATACAGGTAATCCTCGACTTATAGTCATAATGGAGTCTGTGTCCATTTATGCTGCAAAAGGTTGCAAATGCAGGCCACTTCCAAAGTCCCAAAAAGTGGCAATGTGATGGGGGAGGGACCATCAGAACTTTGAAATTGGGTCATAAGTTCCTTTTGGTGGGTCCATCATAACTTTAAACAGTCGTTAAGCAACAAGTTACAAATCAAGGACTACTTGTATGTATTTCTCCATGATGTTATTTAATTATATAGCAGAGAAAAATACGTATTACTCTTTGTGTAAGCTGCTGGTTTATCTACAAAATTGAAGGAAAGCATCTTCCTAAGCATCTCAGGAGACTTTTTATCATTAATTAGAAGATGAATGTTCTGAATGTAAGCTTTGAGACACAAGATGGCACCACTACTACACCTTTGATTATTAGATTTCATGGTAAATTGTGAAAATCAGTTCACACAAGTATATTCTGTGTTTACTATATTCTTGGTTTTAGTTGCTGACATAGAAGCCAGTAAATATCTACTGGCAATTAAGATCATTTCATCATCAAAGAAATGAAATTTAAATATAACATATCTTCTTCACTATCTCAATCTTTGCTGATTTCACTTTTTACTATTTGTGAGACAAATAAACTGTATTATATATTATACAGTATATATGTTATACATTTGCACTGTGTTACATGAAAGAACTGGATTGCATCATTCATTTATTTTAAATAACTTCTTTTGAACTTCGTTTGAAAAACTTCTAACTGGCTTAAATTAAATTAGCAAAAGTCAATTTAAATACATTTCTTTGTTCTCCAGGATAAAGAATCTCCATTTTGGTTTGTATTGTCATGGGCTTCTTTGATTCCACCCATGATAGGTTCCCCCCACTTTCCACTCAAAGTAATTGAGTTAAAAGGATACCTATAGATAGTGATGTCAATTAAAAAAAAAATTAAAATGTAAATAAAAATTTGAAAATCTTGAATGACAGGTAAATTGTGAAAAATTCCCATTTTTAAAAAAAATGAAAGCTGTGAAAGCTTTCACTAGCTATCAAGTAAATTGCTTGGTTTATATATTCTTTAAATCCAGTCAATCTGATGTGCAAACCTTGGTTTGCAAATTTAGACACTTATGACTTATTCAGACAACAATGGTTAAATAAACCATATCCTGGTACAGTGTGCAAGCCAATTCTTACTATAATCCAGATTCAACAATGGGCCTTTTTATATTTCACTTTTTTATCCTTCCAAGTACAAGTGCCAATACAGTGCTGGAAATTCTTAAGTATGCAATTAGAGATTTTCAATAGCTAAGCCTTGAAACTTCTGGATCCTGTACAGCAGTCAAATCCTGAGTCTACATAACAGTATTTAGTCTACTGTTTTCAGAAAAATTGCCTTGGGCCCTTGAAGATTTTTTTATGGAGACCTATGTGAAATATGACTAAATGATTAAGGCTTAACTCTTAACATTTCTATGGATGTAGGTTAAGCAAGATAACATCAAGCATCTTGCATATTCTTTTCCCTTAAAACTGTTTCTGACACTCTATTTAGAAGACACTGGAAAGCCAGGCAAAGTTGTCACTGCTTCTCAGTCTGTTTAGCTGAGGCTGCTATGTAAGTGGCCTTCCCCAACACACCAGTACTGTGATTTACTGTAATTATGCATGAAAAGGATTTTCAGACCACCAGCAACAGTGACAAATATTACCAAACACTGTCCTGTTTTATTTAGGAAATCATACTTTTTTTTCAGAGATTAAGGGTACTTCCACATTAAGGTTCTGTAATAGCTTGAAAAGAGCTCCAACTCTCTTATGTTTGGTACTACTGAAGATGCTATTCAACTTATTTCTGGTTCAGAAAAGTTGATTCTGCTACTAGGATAGATTTTGTTTGCTTCGAAAGGCTGTGACTCTTGTTTCCTCAATGGTCGGGATGCTACCTCACCTCTCTTCCTAATTCCTGAGCTTGAGGTTGGAAAAGGAAAATGCTAGTTTGATGGACTTGCAGATCTTCCTTAAAGGCTAAAAAAATGAAATTAATAAGAATATTATCCAGGCCCTTTCATCAATGAGTTTCTTATTCAGTAATCACTCCAAAACATCTGGAAGACAGCTCGACAATTGTATTACCACCCACCTAATCTGAGAAGGTTGGAAACAGGCAGGAAATCCCATGAGCTAAAGAAGATTTTCTCCAATCCAACAAAAGTGTGCAAAAAAAATCTCATCACTGTTCTGTTCACCCAGGTCCAGACTATGGGAGGCAGGATGAAACCAAAAAAAAAAATTGAAAGGGAGAAAAAAGAAAAGGACCATTTGGCTTAGTGGAATTCCAGCATGACAAGATCAAAGTTTTGCTACTTCATCTATGGCACGAACTAAACTTTTCTAAGTGGAAGAAAATTAGCTTTAACTGCCTATGAAAGATAATACTGTATAGGAATACAGTGGATCAGCAGTCGTGAATGCAAACATCATGTATAATAGAGCCATCAGTTTCTCCCTTCTCCTCAGTAAGGTGAAGCTAGCATGTGAAACTCCAAACAACAATGGGCTAGCTATCCTTGTTTTCTTTATGTTCCTTGCAGGGAAGGAGGAGAGAGTTTGACTGCTGTTCCTCTTACATGTTAATTCCATCAGCTAAAATATTTGTTGTTGTTCATGTGCTAAGCCATGTCTGACTCCTTGTGAACCTATGGATCTCAGTAACCAGTCTCCCATGTTCTCCACTCTTTAGAGTTTGCCCAACAGCTAAAATGTGCTTTTTTGCATTATTACCGATCCTTGAGGTGGCAGAAAACTACACTAGTGTGAAATTTTCTGAACCCAGTGCTGATTCCTGTTTTAATACCTTTATCCCAATTCACAATTGGGACAATTGTGTCCCAATTTACAATTGCTTTCCCTAAGGCAATAGGTGACAAAGCCTAGCAAGATTTTAGATAAGTAGAGGGTGCACTTAAATGCCTGAATTAATTGGGGAAATACTGCTTTAACAATATAGCTATATTTAACAATATATAACCAGGGGTGGGATCTGACCGGTGTAACTACCGGTTTGGTGCTATGCATCACTGTGCGAGCATCCACATTACAGCATCCCAGATAGCACTGCGCACGGGTGCACAGCGGTTGAAAAAGCCCTTTTTTCTGCTTTTTCAACTGCAGCTGTGCAGTGCAAAGCACTGAGGTTGAAAAAGCAGGAAATAAAGGATAGGTAAGAGCCCAGGCAGGCAGGTGGGCCAAAACAGCAGCAGATACAGAACCGGTTCATGTGTCTGCTGCTCTTCTGAGCTACTGGTTCTGCAGAGCTGGACAGAACTGGTAGAATCCCACCCCTATATATAACTAAGGATGACTTAAATCCCTCCTCACAGGATGAAGGCAACATCATGGAGACAGAAAAAAGATGTCAGTGGGCCATATTTCAGCCATGCCTAGTGACAAGTAAAAATATATATACTCAAAATGATTCATTCAGAATGCAGGCTAAAGGGTACTCACTAAATAGGAATTCTCAATCAGCTTCTTTAGTGAAAAAAAAATTGTCTTACCACCTACTTAAACTCTTGACAGAAGGGATATGCTCTGAATTCCCTTCCTCTCTTAGGGAGTGTCATCTGTTTGAACTCTGGAAGAGCAACTTTTCTGTTGTGGTGCCCGTCTTCTGGTGTATCATTCCCCTGATTCTCTTGGTCAGATCTTGAAGCTAGTTTTGTTACTGAATCTGGGGCCCTGGGTGTGTGGTTGAGTCTGTATTACAGTTGTGTCAATTGTGTCAGACAGCCTACAGCTGCAGTCTATAGTATGTACTGCTTTATGTTTTTATCTTGTTTTCAAGTGTTGTTAATCACCCGGAGTTGTGTTATTTGAGACAGGCAGCTCAAATTGAATGAATAAATACATATTTCCAGACAGGGTTAGCATAGTTTAAAAAGGTGTCCTACCCAGGAAATTAGAGAATCTGTACCCCAAAGATTTCTAACAGTGTTTTGAACTGGACCAACAACAGACTTATTTTTAACTGGTTTCGCATGCTCAGTGCATTAGTCATCAGAGTTTAGATAGAGAAGTGGATAGATGCTTCTGTTCTGATTTAAAAGCACAATGCTCTGTTTCCATTGAGCAAGGCAGTTTAGAAATTTGCATGAGTGTGATGATGGGGCTGAGACTAGGATGTCATCCATACAAATAACAAAACCAAGCAGCTCTTTTGGAATGATAGAAACTCCTGTGGCTAGAAACTGGGAACATTATACCAATTAAGGTATGTGAGTTACTTTAAATGCATATGATCAAAATCAGGTTCAGATCCAAGTTTTAAGTTTGAAACTTGAGGATTCTAATTCTTCGTTGCCTGGAGAACCCAAAATATAATTTACTGTTTCTGTAAAACATAAAGTGAAAAAATTCCAGATGAGTTTTATCAAAAGGACATCCCAAAAATATATATATTATAAATATAAATATATAATATAGCTTGCCAAACAGCATTAATATTGATAACATGAGAAACAACAGTAAGGATGGAATATGAGGCCTGCACCATGGGTGAAAGGAAATTCCACAGTTTTAATACTGCCACCGAAAAGATCCTTAGCATACATGTTTCCAGCGGATACTCCTTTCTTAGGAGTACTCATAATAAATCCAAATCAAGCAAACCAATGAAGCTCTCAGTTGATCACGGGGAAGTTGTTTCTCCAGATAGGCAAGAACCAAGCTGTAAAGAGATGTAGCTATTGCAACTGAGATAGGACAAGTGTCTCTGACAGGGAATACCCAACAAAAGTCTAATACATTCTGAATTTGTTGCAATTTCTATATATTTCTTTCAAATGTATCCCCAAATAAAGTCCATTGTGGTAATCTAGTCTTGAAGTAAGCCAGGTTAGTTGGGGATGAAGTTGGTAAACCAAAACCTGATGAAAATCTGATCCATAAATACCACAGACTGGGAGTCTTTCAGAGAATGCAACCCCATCTAGAACTAGAAAGTTCTCTCCAATTGGACAGAACCATGTTAATCAATAAACCTTCAGACTTCCTTGGATTCAGATTTAGCGTGCTATATCTCATCTAGACTATAAGCAGGAGTCAGTTCTGATTTTATGCAATTTGTATTTATGAAACTGTTACATTGCTTCAATCCCAGTAAACTCTAGCCATTGCACAAATGTTGCCAATTATTCTTATTTCCAAACAAAGATTTTTGACACTTGTCCTTTCTGTGATTTCAGTCATGATATATAGAGTGATGGGATAGAGAGTGTGGTGGTGATGGCTTCGTGGTTAAGGATGCTGAGCTTGTCTGTTGGGAAGCTGATGGCCTGTGTTCAAGATCCCACTGCATGGCAGTGGAGCGCCCATTACTTGTCCAAGCTACTGTCCACCTAGCAGTTCAAGAGCATGGAAATGTGAGTAGATTAATAGGTACCATTTCAGTGGGAAGGTAACAGCATTCCATGAGCCTTTGACATATAGCCATGCTGGCCACAAAACCACAAAAACGTCTTTAAACAATGCTGGCTCCCTCGACCAAAAAACTGCGCCCTAGAGTTGGACACAACTGGATAGGGAAAACTTTACATAGATGCAGATGTTGCAAAGTGATCATTCATACCATTTAGGGATTCATGGTGCTGCATGGCCAATACTTGCTTTAATGGAGACATAATCCAGTTACTCTTTCAGTGCCATCAAATTCTGATGCTATTAAGATTTATTTGTAATAAATCCCAATGACATTGGATTTTAAGAGAATAATATTTTATTAACTTAGATATTCTATTTAATTAATTAAATTCTTTAATTTCTTCTATGCTAAGAAACCACTGAATTAAACATATTTAATTATAACTCAAATTAATCACTTCATAATACATGTTTCCATAATTTTGCATTTGCTGCATTAATGTCATGCTGTCCCAAAACCTAAAGTTATTGTCAGGATACTGATATGTCTCAAATTGAAATATTGTTGATTTAACTTGATTAGTTCCAGAGACAGGTGTTAAAAGAGGAGGAGTATTGTTATCTTTAAGCTTTGCTAGAAGTCCTTCTAGGCATCAGTTGATGATCACCAAAATAATTCTGTTAATTTGATGACAGAGGACTTTTGGTCATCACATATTCTAGGCATATATTAGAAACTACACTTTTGCAAACTATAAATACACAAAATGAAAGAACAGGGAACAAGCTACATTTTGAGATCTATGAACTGTTTTTCTCAAGAAGGTTGCAAACACCAAACCTGTTCTCCAATACTTCAAAAGTGCTCATTCAAACTCGGTGTCAGTTGCTGAACAACATTGCTTGTGCCAAGTCTTGACAGAAAGTTCTGCATCCTAGTTCAACAAAGACTTGTTTATTGTATTTATGATAAACTTCTAAAATTATAGACTGAAAGATTTTGGTTTGCCTTCTCTGAAAGCACAAGGGCTAATAAAAGTTATTTCTGTTCTTCACTTAGGCAGAGAAATCAGTTTGATGACTTTGAACCAGTCAGTATGTCTCAGCCCAACCCTCTTCTCAGAGTTATAGGGAAAATAGGAGGAGAGAACATTATGTTAAATATTAAATATAAAAATATTGTAAATTTTAGTTACTTCCCCATCCTTCCATATTGTGGCTTTTTGCCCTGCCTATATTTATTCTCTTCATTAACAAATTTTATATCCTTAATATAAATGTTTTAAACACATTTTCTTTTCACCTTTCCCATATGTTCCTTCAGCCTCCAAAATCCATGCCTTTCATCTAACAATACTCCTTTATTCTTCTCTTCCTCTCTTCTCCTCCTTTGTCCCTCTCAGAGTTTTCCATTTTTCTACAATCTGACTACCAGTTTCCTTCCTCTTTTTGGCACAGCTTTCATCTGCTAGTCTGCTCTCCACTACTGTTTATGAGCTGCCATGATGGGAAGGGGGAGGGGGAGACTTTTTAGAACAAACTTTTTTTAAACAAGGGTGACAGTTATTAGAATCAAATTTACCAGCCACTGAATTTAAAGTCCAACTCTCAAATAGAAACTGATGTGTCAAGGGAGAAAGCCCAAGAAAATGATTGCTGTTTGACTTGTAAGTTTAACACTACACACTTACAAACCAACTGCCACTGGAGTGTACAATTCACACACAATATTGGTCATTCACAATACAAAAGAGGCTGCAACTGCTAGCACTGAAAACAGAACAGTCACCATTTAGCTCATGTTAAAAAAATGAATTAAATCACAGATTAAAAAAAGATGGGCAAAATAATTAATGCTTAATTAAGCAGTAATACTTTTTATCATGTATTTAGATTAAAATGTATTGAAGTTGGCTTTGATCTGAAGCAGAATTTACTGGTTTTCTGTTTGGGGCTGGGCAGTAAGACAGAATTGGAAGCCATTGCTCTGTATTCCAACTCTATTGACATCCACACTATCCAAAGTAATAACTCTTGTTTCCTTTCCTCTTCCTCCTCCTCCTCCCCTCCTCGCTAGTCCAGCAAACAATGCAACATAAAACATTGATATTACTCTTTGTCTTCCTTAGCCAGTTAGCCTACTAGAGTAGGAAAAAAACCCCATATATATAAAATATCTGTACATGTGTTCTTATATTTTTGAAAACATATTTGTTTCTATTGAGATTATTATTTTTTAAATCCACTATAGAAAAATATTTTAAATTTATATTCTGTATCCATGGTGATTAAAGAGCTCAAACAATAATTATTACAGATATTGGTCTATGTTTCATACCTTTTCTCTTTGCTCCAGGTACCTTTGCATAGTTTTATTCCTTCATCATATCCTGTAAGAAGAGGAAATACTAGCCATTTCTAGCATTCATATGTTGACATAGATCATTACAGTAATCTAATGAAGCAGGAGCTCTCGTCCTAAAGCTTAGTAGTCTGACATAGTTCTACACTTCTGATCTTACCTATAATACAGTGAGTACAGAAGAAAGAACAATTGATGTGTTGTGACTATAGGCATAGACTATAAAATACCACAAATTGGGAATTGGGTAGCTTTTTCCCTCCCCAGCCTCATTCTTCTCTGGAGCCACTAAAACACGAATACAAGTTCAGTTATCCTTCTGTTTATGTCAAGGAGAAGAAAGCTTAAGATACCAACAGTTGAGTTTATGATTTCCATATATGTTGGATAGTAGCACTTATTATCCCAGATGTTTGGGTATGCTAATTGAAATCTTAGACCTACAGCATCTGAAAGCCATACTTTTCTCACTGCTGGTTTAATCATTCCACTATAATAGTCTAGCAATGGTGAACAAAATCCTTGATTAATTAAATGATGAACCAGAAGATCGACTGTTAATTAATCATGGCCCCATCATGACTGAGAACAATTGCTCAAAATAAATGCATACTAACTTCGAGTACCCTCCTGTTAGCTATTTTGACCCTGTCATTAATGCAGTGAGTATGCAGGTTGATTGGATTAAGAACATTGTATTTTTTCCCATTAAATCTTATAAACAGCACCTTAATCAGAGTAAATGAGACAAACTGGATGAACTGGTTTCAAGAAAACGTGAAGCAGCAGTTGTGAAAGGAAAGAGGTTAGTGATGCTACTGAACACAGTACACCTTGCTGCAGGCCATTGGATGGCTGGTAGGGGAGGGGAGGTTGTTTTTTTGTTTTTGGAAGCAGGGATGGGTGATACAGGAACTATAGGTGAAACTCGAAAAATTAGAATATCTGAAAAGTTTATTTCAGTAATGCAACTTAAAAGGTGAAACTAATGAGATAGACTCATTACATGCAAAGCAAGACAGTTCAATCCATGATTTGGCATAATTGAGATGATTATGGCTTACAGCTCATGAAAACCCCAAATCCACAATCTCAGAAAATTAGAGAAATATTGTGAAAAGGTAAATATTCTAAGGCTCAAAGTGTCCCAGTCTAATCAGCCGATTAAGCCATAATACCTGCAAAGGGTTCCTGAGCTTTAAAATGGTCTCTCAGTCTGGTCCAGTAGGAATCACAATCATGGGAAAGACTGCTGACCTGACAGTTGTTGCAGAAAACCATCGACTGACACCCTCCATAAGGAGGGAAAGCCTCAAAAGGTAATTGCAAAAGAAGTTGGATGTTCCCAAAGTGCTGTATCAAAAGCACATTAATAGAAAGTGATGGGAAGGAAAAGTGTGGAAAAAGAAGGTGCACAGGCCAGCAGGGAATGACCGCAGCCTGGGAGAGGATTGTCAGGAAAAGCCATTCAAAAGTGTTGGGGACTTTCACAAGCAGTGGACTGAGGCTAGAGTCAGTGCATCAAGAGGTTAGATCGCGAGAAAAGAGACTCGAGACAGTGTGACTTTTCAGCTCTTTATTAGTTGTTCCGATCTGTGCTGGACCTCAGAGCCGTGGCAGCCCTTAAACTAGGGATTGCTCCGGCTTACCGGCCAATGACGGTTCTCTGGAATTTCCCGCAATCGCCTGGCCAATCGTGTTGATTCAGAGTGAGCCAATCACAGTACTTCCTTCAGCCAATCAGTTCGTAGTGTTTCTGGACCAATCAAATTGGGATATTTCGGTATGCTAATATAAGAACACCCCTCCCTCTTGGTTCAGTCCAACCTACATATCGTAGTCCCGTAGTAGGTGGGGCTTTTGATGTTTCTATTTGACCTACGCGGTTCAGTTTGTGGCATTGTCTTCGACTGGTTCGGACGGGATCCTTGTTGCTCCTGTCCTTCTCGATGGAACCACATGGAAGGTGAGTCAGGCCTGTTTCCGCAAGTCTCGCCTAGTTTATCTGGGCCGGTCGAGTTCGTCAGTTCCGTTGCTCCCTCCTGGTCTTTCCAGGTTGTGTCGAAGCTGGCTTGGCTGCTTCCTCAGGCGAGGCTTCTAGTTCCTCGATCACTGCGGTTCCCTGCTGCGACGTCATCTGCCCAGTGAGTAGAGTTGGTTTATTTTTCTGCCTATTGGTATAGTTTGGGGTTGTTTGGGTTGTTGTTGTTTTCCAGAGGGGTTTTTCTCCCTCTTTGGTTATTATTCGAGGTTTCTCCTCCCCCTCTGGTTTTTTTTATTCATGTCTATTAGTGGTGTTTGTGGCGTTTCCCGTGTTGTCGGTGGTTGTTCTCGACCTCCGTTGGTCGATGTGCCGTTTCCAGCTTTTCCATCTTCCATCTCTAACTGGTACGACTGGGGCCTGTTACCTGGGTGATTTTGGCTGGTACCCAGAGTGGGTCCCCTGTAAAAAATTTTGCGTAGACTGTGTCTCCCGGTGCAAATATTCAGTATTTACAGAGACGAGTTTGGTGGTTTCTCCAGGGTTGTATGTTGGGTGCAGTCTGTTAGTTGTGACTGTAATTTCCTGCCCATGAGTAGCTCTGCTGGGCTTTTGTTGGTAGTAGTGCTGAGTGTTATGTGTTGTATCATGAGCATCTTATTTATTTTGTTGTTTATGTCGCCGGTGTCCATCTTTTCTAGTGTGTCTTTTGTGTAATGAACCTTTCGTTCCACCTGCCCGTTTCGCCGCCAGGTGAGCAGGCGCTGTTATGCATGTCGTATACCCCGTTCAGTGAGAATTTTTTCAAATGACAATGCGTGAATTGCAGGCTGTTGTCTGACACTAGTAAGTCCGGTAGTCCGTGGGTGGCAAACAGTTCTGTTAGTTTTTTCATGACAGCCTCCGTGGTGGTGGATTTCATGATGCTTACTTCCAGCCAATTCGAGTAAGCATCGACCGTTATTAGGAATGTGTGTCCTTTTGTGGGTCCGGCAAAATCTATATGGACCCTTGACCACGGTCCCTCAAGGTGAGGGTGGAAGGCGGGGTTGGTCTGGCTTTCTGGAATTTTCCGCATGTTTGCCACCCATGTCTGAATGTTTTTGTCCATCCCTGGCCACCAAAGCGTAGCTCCTGCCAGGGCTTTCATTCTGACAATGTCTGGGTGTCCCTCATGCACGCATAGCCAGTACTCTTTTTCATAATATCTCCAGGACCACCACTCTGTCCCCTCATAATATGCAACCTTTGTGTAAAAAGTTCAGTCTAACGGTTCCGGAAGGATTTAAAGTGTTCGCCACCATTGGTTTCCGGCCACCCTTTTTCCAACCAGTTCAAAACTCACACTAATTGCCTGTCTTTAATAGTCTCTCTGCAATGTCAGACACAGTCATGGGTGGGTTGGGAAGTGTTTCTATCTGTAGTATAGATGTGATGGTGCCGGGTCCGTCCTTCCTGGTCAGGTAGGGGGGAACGGCTCAGTGCTTCTGTGTGTGAAATGCTTTTTTCCTGGTTGGTGTATTAGTTGTAATTGTAGGTGGCAAGGAATTTGGACCACCTTGTCATCCGGGAAGACAAATTGTTTGGGATGGCCTTGTTCCTGCCAGTATTCCTAGGAGCGGTTTATGGTCAATGATAAGTGAGAACGTCCTACCATATTGGGTATTCATGGAACCACTTCACGCCAGTGATCGCTGCTAGCACCCTCCTTGTCCAGCTGGCTATAATTCCTCTCTGCCTTGAACAATGTCTTGGAGAAGAATGCGATTGGTGCTTCTCTCCCATCTGGCAGAGTGTGGCTTAGGATGGCTCCGACGCTGAAAAGTGAAGCATCGCAGGTCACAGTCACGTAGGTTTCTTATACTGTATGAGGACTGATTACCGATGTTTAGTAAGTCTTTTATATCTTTTGAACACGGTTCTTTCCCGCTTGCCCCAGGACCAGGTGGTTTGTCTTGTCCAGTAGTCCTAATGGAAGGGCTTCCACTGTTGTTTGCCTTCTGGGGCAAAGAAATATTATAAAAAAGTTCATGAGTCCTAGGAAAGCCGCAGTTCCTGCTTTAATTTTGTGGTCTCGGAGCTTCCCTGATGGCTTTAATCTTCTCTCAGTGGGTGGATTCCGTTTTGTCAATCAAGTACCCCAGAAAC
>BHFT01013949.1:25986-51289 GCA_004320025.1 Laticauda laticaudata | reverse complement strand
ATTGAAACTCCAGAAAAAGTGCCGAGAAGAGCAACCAGGATGATGAGGGGACTCGAGACTAAGGCATAGGAAGAGCGGTTGAAAGTAACTGCTGGATATGGCTCGTCTAGGGAAGAGAAGGACCAAGGGAGACAAGAGAGCAGCCTTCCAATATTTGAGGGCAGGGGGTTGGACTAGATGACCTACAAGGTCCCTTCCAACTCTTGTTAATTTGACTTTCATCTGATTTTAATGGACAAAAGGACCAGGGGAGACAGGAGAGCAGTGTTCCAGGATTTGAGGGGCTGCCACAGAGAGGAGGAAGGGGGTCAAGCTATTTTCCAAGGCCCCTGAAGGTCAAGACAAGGAATAATGGATGGGAACTGAACAAGGAGAGATTCAACCTGGAAATAAAAGATAATTTTCCTGATAGAACAATCAGCCAGTAGAACAAAAGTTGCCTTCAGAGGTTGTGGGAGCTTCATCCCTGGAGGCTTTCAAGAAGAGACTGGACTGCCATTTGTCAGAAGTGGTGTCGGGTGTCCTGCTTGGGCAGGGGGTTGGACTAGATGACCTACAAGGTGCCTTCCAACTCTGATTATCGGTTAAGGAGGCTTCATCATGGTTTATTGGATGTGGTTGAGAAATGATCTCTGGTTGTAGCTGCAAAGAGGATTTTTACCCAATTTGGCCAAGGTGGGGCCATTTCTGCCCATATTACACCCCTCCCAGGCATTTGTCTTTTCATGGGGGGACAGTGCAGGGAGTCCTCCACTTACAATTCTTCATTAAGTGACCGGAGTTACATGGGCGCTGAGGGGAAAAAGTGACTTTAGGATTGTTTTTCCACACTTCACAACCATTGTAGCATCCTCTACAATTGCAATCCAAATTCAGATTCTTGGCAACTGACTCGGATTTATGATAGTCCCTGGGTGACGTGATCCCCTTTTATGACCTGATAAGCAAGGATGGAAGCCAGGTTCACTTAATGACTTTGGGAATGACTGAACAACGGCAGTGAATTGAGCATAAGCTTTGGTCTGAAGGGCCATTTCTCCACTTTTTAAGGCATTTGGACTTCAACTCCTAGAATTCCCTCCAGCCAGCCATTGGCATTCTGGGAGTTGAAGTCCACATATCTTCTTAAAGCATGTGGGACTTCTGGGAAATTGAGTCTTAAATTGAGATGGAAGGAAAAACGTGGTTTTTTTTTCCCAAAGCCATTTGGAAAAAAAAGCAGGAAAAAAAATCCTGCTTTTTCCCCCAATTTTTTCTTTTTTTTTTCCCCAGGCCTTCCCATATTTTTAAACCAGGCAGGCTGGGGATTCTGGGAGTTGTAGTCCAGGCCCTTTAAAAAGTTGACAAACCCTGGCTTATCCTGAGCATCGCAACCCAGCTCTTCGTACTTCTTTAAGTGAAACGCTTGCAAATATATATATGTGTGTGTATATATATATATATATATACACCCCAATTCCGTGACTTCATTGCAAGCTGGACAATCAATTCCCCCCCTCCCCACATGACCTCCCCCCCCCCAACAAAAAAACACCCACCCCATAGCAGCCTCAAAAGACAAACCTCCCCAAAATAGGTGATCTATTTTTATTGTAATTTCAACACTAGCAATGCTTGGAAGAGGGGACGAGGGGGCGAAGACGGTCCAAAACTCGTCTCGGCCCAAATCATTATTTTTTTTTCTTTCTCCTCCTCGGACATCTGTCCTCACCTGCCAAATCATCCTGCCCAGAAAAATAAAAAAGGCAATCACAGGTAATCCTCAACTTGACTTTTCGCTGAATGTCCGTTCAAAGTCACAACGCTGCTGGAAAAAGGATTGCGAATGACCTTTCCTCGCACTTAACAACCATCACAGCGTCCCCACAGTCCCCTGACAACCGGCCTGTATTTATGACAGTCGGCACATTCCTGGAGTCACGACCCTGACGGGCGAAGTTCAAAGGGAAAGCCGGATTCGTTTTAACGATGGTGATTCACTTAACAACCGCAGCAAAAAAAATGTGGTCGTAAGTTTGAGGACTGCCTGTAAATCGTTTGGCAGCAGAACCTTCCATGCGGTTGGAAAGTCGTCCCCCTCCTTCCCCCTCCCCCTTCTAAGAGCTTTGCAGACCTAATGGTCGATGCCCATCGTGATTTGTCTGCAGGATCCTCTTCCCTTCAACAAACTAGGATTGTCCAAGCCAAACGAAGTTGACCGTTATTTGGCAAAGCTTGTTCTTCTGCAGCTTCATGGAGACGTCCAGGAAAGATGGATACAAACATAAATATCTCCCTCTATGTATATATTTTTTCCTGAGTTGGGAGCTAATACCCCATAACTGGTCTAAACCATGGTTTATTTAGGAGAGGAGAACTAATCTAAAATGCCCCACGGCAGTGAAACTGTATAAAGTATCTCCACCATCCTTGGTCCATCACTACCTTCTCTAAAAGGGGAGGACTTCCCACCCTTGGTGGGGCCAGCTTGTTCTTGAAAAGATCTGGGAAAACCCAACTCTCCTCTCAAGAGCCACCTTTTGGGTAGGGCCTCATGGCAGCAAAGAACGTGGCTTGACCATCTTGGGTAGGAGAACTTCCTTTCTTAGCTCTTCCCTTGCTACTGAAGCTGGTCCCCAGAGGGTAGTTGGAACACCTGCTTCGTGCCGAGGAAGTCTCCCAACCTGGTTGACCAGGTCATCCCCTTGGTCCACAGGCTTTCCAAACCAACGAAGGACTTCCAGAAGTTGTTGAGGTTCTTCTCAATGCATCATGTCTTCCTGGCCTTCAACCAAGGGCCAAGAGGTGGATGGGTGAAAGGTCTTAGTAGCCCCAGGAGGTGGTGACCCTAGGAGGAGCCACGGCCCTCGCGCTCTCTCCCTCCCGAGGCAGAAGAAGTCCACCTTTGGCCACCATGGGAGGTGGGCTAATTGTGGTTGATTTGCAAGAGGGAGTTGGTGGCATAGTTCTGGAAGAGGGGCTGAAGGAACATGCCGACGGTGCCGAAGACGCAGACGAAAATGAAGATCCACAGGAAGAGGCGGTCAATCACCATCGCAACATATTTCCAGTCCTCGCTTACCTAGAAAGAGGAAGGGGGGGGGGAACAACGGAGATTAAGTGCCCTCTAGTGGATCTGCTTGGAAGCTGCCTCCTACCGCCCTCTAGTGGTGGCGATGGTGATCATCTTGGCTGAGAACCTTTTTCAGACTAAAACTAATTGGAATTTTTTTTTTCCGCACATCAAACATTTTTCATGATTTTTTTTTTTTTTTTTTTAAAGAAAATGCTTGAATGGTGACTGGATAAGTCCCTGTAGTTTTCTTGAGCAATATTTTCCAGCATGCTTTATCGTATTTGGACTCCAACTCCCAGAATTCCCCAGTCTATTTTAAAATGGGTGGACTCCAACTCCCAGAATTCCATGCATGAATTGCATGTGTCTGAGGAACTCTGGGAGTTGAAGTCCATAGATTATAAAGCATTCTGGCTGCAGAATTCAGGGAGTTGAAGTCCACCACTCTCAGTGGAGAAACCCAGTTCTAGAAGGCTCGGGACAGTCTCCAAGGAACCCCCCCCCAAGCAATTCTCCATGGCCTTGGAGCAGACTTCCTCGTTTCCTGACCTATCCCTCTGGCCAAACTCACGCTCTGGTCGTTGTCTTCGCTCTTCATGTGGTCCGCGATGAAGCGCACCCCGTCGATCGCCTCCTCCAAGCCGCAGCAGCAGGCTTCCTGTTCGGTCGCCCCTTGGCTCAGCCTCTCCTGGAAACCATTGACCCCATCAGAGCTTTCGGTGAAGGTCCGTCCACTGCTACTCCCGGTCCCGAACTTCTTGACAGTGGATGGGTTGGCATAGCAGGTGCAGGAGCGGGCACCCCCTTTCAGGAAGAAGCTGCCCAGCGCCCGTTCCTGGCTTTGCCTCTTCTGCCGCAGCTGCTGGCGGGCGCAGCTTTGGCGGGGCTGCTTGAGGAAGAGCAAGGTGGGCAGCTTCTCCAGGAAGACCACTTTGACCCAGGGAGGCATGGTATGGGTGGTGGGAGAGCGGTGGTGGACGTTGAGCACGCAGACGCTGGTGACGATGGAAAAGGTGACCAGCACCATGGTGAACATCAGATACTTGCCGACCAAGGGCACGTCCAGCGAGGTCGGGGGCACAATTTTGGAGATGAGGAGCAGGAAGACGGTGAGGGCCAGGAGAACCNGACCAGCACCATGGTGAACATCAGATACTTGCCGACCAAGGGCACGTCCAGCGAGGTCGGAGGCACAATTTTGGAGATGAGGAGCAGGAAGACGGTGAGGGCCAGGAGAACCGAGATGCAGAGGGTCATCTTCTCCCCGCAGTCGGAGGGCAAGTAGAAGACCAAGATGGCCAAGGAGGTGATCAAGATGCAAGGGATGATGAGATTGATGGTGTAGAAGAGTGGCTTGCGGCGGATGATGAAGTCGTACGTGATGTCCACGTAGGTTGAGTCGTTGGGGTTCTCGTTGCGGCGTCCCGGCAGAGCGATGATGTCCCACTCGCCGCTAGGGGTGAAGTCGTCCAAGCTGGCCACTTCGCTCTTCAGCACCAGGTCGATCTCTGTCCGGTCATACGTCCACGAGCGGAACTTCATGGTGCAGTTTTGCTGGTCAAAGGGAAAGTGCTTGACCTCAATCTTGCAGGCGCTCTTGTAGATGGCCGGTGGGAGCCAGAAAATGCTTCCGTCATAGGAGACCACCGCGTTGGAGTAGAAGGACACCTCATACATTCCATCTGCGCTGGGGACAGGAGAGACCAGAAGAAGTTATGTTGGGATCAAAGCTGGATTTTTTTTCTTGACTTATGGCTACATAATGGAGCCCAAAATTTCATTGCTTAACTGAGACATTTGTTAACTGAAGTTCACCCCATTTTACCACTGTTCCTGCCATGGTTGTTAAGTGAATCTGGATTCCCCATGGACTTTGCCAGAAGGTTGCAAAAGAGGATTCATGTGACCCTGGGACACTTCAACCGTCATAAATATGAATCGGTTTCCAAGCCAAGCATCTGAATTTTGATCATATGTGTGAAAAATGGTCACAAGTCATTATTAATCAGTGCCGTTCCAACTTTGACCAATCCCTGTAAGCCAAATTGGAGGAGAAATGAATCCAGGGCTCTTTCTATTGGCACTGTGAAATTGACTAGAAGGTGTTTTGAAATTGACTAAATTGGGCTGTGGAATTGACCAGAGACTGAAGGAAGAATTGTCCAAATCTCTGACAATCAGGTTTTCTTTTTCTTTAATTAGCGCAGTGAAATGGATTAGAAGAGATTCTGAAGTTGACTCATTTTGCTTTGGAATTGACCCAAGATTGAGGGAAGAATGGCCCCAATCTCTGAGAATCAGTTTTTTTATTTAATCAGCACAGTGAAATTGACAAGAGATTCTGAAGTTGATTCATTTGATTCATTTAATTAGCACTGTGAAATTGACTAGAAGAGATTCTGAAATTGACTCATTTGGCCATGGAATTGACCAGAGGCTGAGGGAAAAATTTCCCCAATCTCTGAGAATCTTTTCCCCCCCTTCTAATAAGCAAGGGTGACAGGACACCGCCCTCTTCTCACTGACTTGACACAACCCTTGTTGTCCCAACATCGACCCAATTAGAAGGCTACTCTGTGGGAAATCTGAGTTCCTAGCATCTCCCGGGTTTAGGAGCAACCATTCTTGGTTACCTACTTGTTGTAAAGCACTACATCTGGCAGCCAGATATGTTTGGAAGGCAGCCGCACCTTCTTCATGTCGTCAAATTCTTCTGGGTTCCAAGTCAGGCGATAATCTTCCCATTCCTGTAGAGGTAGAGACCGGAGAAGCCATATGCCGAGGACAATCACTCAAGTTAGGTATGGATCCCACCTACCAAAGCCCACCTCTTTTTCTTGGGTTTTGGAATCCCTTCCTTTAAAATTGGCTCAGGCAACCTGAAATATCTAGAAGACCTTCTGAAGGACAAATAGAGGTTCCACAATGGGAGATGTGTCCTCTGGAGAGGTCAGTCTCTCCTTCCTGGTGAACAAGCTCGAACTGGAGAGGATCTTGTTGCAATTCTGCCTCGTGGATCCCGCCATTAACGGAGGTGGTTAGTCTAGATGGCCTCCAGATTCCCTTCGCACCTCTCTACTCCTTAAGCATCCTTGATCGTTCTGTGCAATTTATTCACCCAACCCTTAAGAAGTACGTCTGTCTGCACGAACCCGGAATATGAGGAACGAGTCTTACCTGGGTTAGCCATACATTCGTAGTCATGATCTGTTCTCGTTCATGCTACAAGTAGAAATGGGATGGAAGATAGGAAAGAAAACCCCCCCCCAAAAAAAGAGGAGGGAGTGAACAGACATGGTCCAGGCAGTAGGCAACAAACCCCCCCCCCCATAATCCAACAGTTTTCTGACAAGCCGGATCCAAACAGACTCTGATGGAGAGAATTGTAGTCATAGTTCTAGTCTCGCCTTAGGCATGAAACCAGCTGGGTGACTTTGCGCCAATCACCAGGAGTCAGGGAGTTCTAGTCCTGTCTTAGGCATGAATGCTGGCTGGTGATGTTGGGCCAATCACCAGGAGATGGGGGGTTCTAGTCTCACTTTAGTCATGAAAGCTGGCTAGGTGACTTTGGGGCAATCACCAGGAGACTGAGAGTTCTAGTCCTGTCTTAGGCATGAATGCTGGACAATCACCGCAAGACGGGGAGTTCTAGTCCCACTTTAGGCATGAAAGCTGGCTAGGTTTCTTTGAACTGATCACCAGGATATGGTGAGTTCTAGTCCTATCTTAGGCTGGTGATGTTGGGCCAATCACCAGGAGATGGGGAGTTCTAGTCTCACTTTAGTCATGAAAGCTGGCTAAGTGACTTTGGGGCAATCACCAGGAGTCCCGCCTTAGGCACAAAAGCCAACTGGGTGACTATGGCCCAGTCCCTCTCTCTCACAACCTAACCCACCTCACAGGGTTGTTGTCGTGAGGAAAATAAAGGGAGGAAGAACTCTCAGGCATGGTCAACAGCCCTGACATCTTTGTCAAACATAAGAAAAAGTGGGATATTGAAGAAAGAAACAAAAAACAAACCACACTGATCAGCTGGGCCAGGGACACCATCAGCTGCACCGTGACCAACTCAGAGCCATTGGTGGCCGGACGGATGAGTTTGTTGTACCGGGACGGATCCAGGAGGTGTTCCACCAGCCGTTCCTCCGTGTCAGTCCCGAGCCCCCCTGGAACAAAACAGGGGTCTGTTACAATAGAAGCCCGTGCAAAAGTGGCACAAAGACAACACAGTCAAATAGGCAAGAAGAGTCCCTTTATTATTTCCAGCTTAGCTTCCAATGTCCAGGTTACCTTCTGGCTGGAGAAAAAAACTCCCAGGAACAGCCTTCAAGCGGAGGAAATTCAGCCCAAAACATGGTCAACACAAATGGTAACTTAAAAGTCCAAACAAGCCAAACTGAAGTGATTAGTTTGGCAGGGCAGGAGGAGGAATTTCAGAGTTGAAAGCACAGCAAAACTCACACAGTTGGGAAGACACCAGGAACACAGATAAGCCACAACGCTACAAGATAAAGTCACATTTGCTCCCAACAGCTTGCTGCGCACAGCTTGCCTTTTTTATACACTGTGTTCCCAGCTGCAGCTAATGAAAGGAATCAGGGCAGAGCTTGGGGGAGAGAAAGAAAGACTTCTGCGGCTTCTGCTGCTTTCCTTGCATGAAGCCAAAAGTCTCTCCCTTTCCCCCTGAGAACGGAACTGGAGATGGTATCCTGCGATCCCAAGTAAAGAACGATCGATCGGTACGAAAACGGGGTGGGCGATTTTCCTGCAGACTTTTTGGGGGATTTTCCCAGGGTCTCTGGTCCGTGGGATTTAAAATGATGAGTTTGGTGGTCCCTGAGGTCCAAAAGGTTGGCTGTTCTACTCCAACACCCTGTCCAAGGAAGGAGACCTTATATCACCCAGGTCAAATGGTTGTCTGGTCTGTTTTTGAAAACCTCCAGTGGACCTCCAGCTTCCTCCTGGCTCTAATTTTATGAACTGTGAATATAGAATAACAAGAGTTGGAAGGGACCTTGGAGGTCTTCTAGTCCGACCCCTGTTCAAATGGAGGACCCTATACCATTTCAGACAACTTCTTAAAAACCTCCAGTGATGGTATACCCACAATTCTGGACCAAAAACAACACAATGAGTTTTTTTAACAGTAGGGAAACTGGCTAAAACACGTTCCATGTTTCATTTCCAGCCTGGAAACTGTTTTTTTAAATCTTGATTTATGGTTTATTAAATGTACACACACTACCCATCTCGCTGCTGGGGTGATTCTGGGTAGACTGCCTCGGAGGCTGGAGGCTTCATTAACCTTGTTACTGAAGAGTCTGACAGAATCAGGCCAGAGCTGAAATTCCCTTCCCAAAAATAGCTGCCTGAAATACTTCTGGGAACGAGAGAATGGCTCATTTATATTCTCTGGCAATCTGATTGTGATCTCTTTGGTATTCCCCAGTGCCTGGTGTGAGTAATCTCTCCATTTCTCTCTCCCTCTCTCCCTCTGTGTGTGTGTGTGTGTGTGTGTCCATCTCTCTCTCTCTCTCTCTCTCTCTCTTTCTCCGTCTCTCTCTCTCTCCATCTCTGTCCCTCCATCCCTCTCTCTCTGTCTCTGTCTCTCTCTCCTCTCTTCATCTCTTTCTCCATCTCTCCATCTCTCTCTCTGTCTCTTTCTCCATCTCTCTCTCTCTCTCCATCCCTCTCTCTCCTCCCTCTCTCTCTCTCTGTCCTCTCTCTCTTCGTCTGTCTCTCCATCTGTCTCTCCCTCTCTTCATCTCTCTCTTTTCGTCTCTTTCTCCATCTCTCTCTCTCCATCTCTCTCTGTCCCTCTCCCTCCCTCTCTCCCTCTCCTCCTCTCCCTCCCTCCCTCCCTCTCTCTCTCTCTTGTATTTGCCAAAAGAGGTGGGCAGCCAGTGTCATTTGAATTTCAGAAAAGAACGCAGAGAAATCCACCCAAAACCCTGGACCCAAACTCTTTTTTTCCTACAGCCTCAAGGAGCCTCTCGGCCTGAAGAAATTTGCCTGCGCAATGGCCACAAAACCAGCAATGAAGTTTTTGATTTTTCCGAGACAGGAAAGATAGAAATACTGAAATCAAAACCTTGGAGTGGATTTTGGGTTGTCTGAAACCCACTGGAACCAAACCGGAATCTCTCGGATCCTGTTTGGGTTGTATCAATGCAAGGAGGAAACTGAGGAAGTGGGATGAGAAGGACAAGGAGAAAGAGGGAGGGTCTTTGGAGGCTGTGCCCCAGGAGGGAGACCCTAAAAACTGGGCCTGTTTAGCTAAAAGAAGAGAAGGGGGAACACCAGTTCGAAGCAAGCGGGGAATAAGAATTCCGTTACTGGGAGAGCTGGGAAACAGCTGAACAACAAACTGGTTCTTGGGGTGCTGAAGGGTTTTGAGCAACGGCTAAACAGCCATTTGTCTGAGGATTGTCATTTGGGGCTAGACTAAAAGACCTCCAAGGTCCCTTGAGATTCTGGCCAACTGTAAGGATTCTCTACGATTCTGAAATGTCTTTGACATGAAATGTCAAAGAAGGGAAAATCCTGTCTGAACTGGTTTAAAATGATGCAGTTCTCCATTTTTTATTTTGGAACCTACATCATTCATTTCTTTGCCCCAAATATTGGGTGGTTTTTGTCCTTGCCAAAACCTGGTTTCCTTCCAAACGCAGGCAATTTGAAGCAAGGAGAGAGAGATTACCCTCCAGAAAGGGTGTACTACAAAGCCCATCATTCCCATCATGGACATCAAGAGTCCAAACTCCTCCCCCCCCCCGTTGGATCAACACTCGCCTGGGGGAATGTGGGCAGAAGGACGGCAGGATGAGTAGAAGACCAGAAAGGTCCCTTGAACCCAACCGGTGGTGGGATGGGGTGGTTGATCCTATCACAGCCATCCTATCGTCAAGTCAGAAAACTGGGCAGCTAAAAGATGTAATCTGTTAAGGAAGATCACGGGAGGGAATCCTCTGTTGCTGGGATCGGGTTTTTGGGGGGAAGATGATCAGATGTTTTTCTTGGATCCTTCTAGTTATTTTCCCTCTCAAGGGGCCATTCTTTTCTCTCGTGCTGTCAATCTGCAGAATATCTAATTCTGATAGTGCTGTCTAAGTATATTTACCCATGTAGTATGGCAGTAGTATTTTCTATTCTATTCTATTCTATTCTCTATTCTCTTTCTATTCTATTCCCTAATCTCTTCTATTTTATTCTACTCTACTTTTCTCTATTCTCTTCTATTATTTATCTTCTCTATTCTCTTTTATTCTTTTTATTCTATTCTACTCTACTTTTCTCTATTCTCTTCATTTTTTTTTCTATTCTGTTCTCTATTCTTTCTACTCTGCTCTACTCTACTCTACTGTATCGTATTCTATTTTATTCTTCCATTCCATTCCTAATTTTTTTACGAGTCCTGATAGGGTCTTCCTGTCTCAAACCCCAGGGTGAAGGGGGAGGAGGACCTAGTGGCCAGAGTCCTATCTAACCTCAATCGAGTGACTGCTGGAGGGGGGGGGGAGGGAGTTGGAGGCCACTAACAACAGCCATTTTCCCACTGGAAGTTGTTACCCTCTTCTGCTCCCTCTGGAGAGGTGAGAACCACCAGCCTTCGTCCCCTTTCAAACAAAGCCCTGGGTTTACGGGGACAAAAGGAGAGGGGTACCGAAAACCATCCACTTACTTCTCAGCGTCCCCAAGAGGCAGAGGCAGGCGAGGAGAGCCATGGAGGTTGAGTTCATCGTCTCCTCTCAGGAAGGAGCATCCCTTCCACCCCTCCTCCTCCACCAATCTTCCCGTCTTCACCCCTTGGGGGGGGTGGGGGGTCCTTCAGCAGCCAGGCTCCAATGACAGGGAGGTGGGGGGGGCCAGGGAAAAGGGGCGTCGCCGAGGTGGGGGGGCGTCGCCCTTTGCAGTCTTCCTGTCCCCTCCCCGCTTCAAAAGATGGGCTCTTCCAACCTCGCCGCTGTCCGTGGTGCTGAAACCCAAGCGGATCGTCTACTGCGCTCTCCGTGGTGCTGAAACGGCTCTGGGTCAGCTGTGCTTGTGCAGCGGTGGCCAATGCCAAGAGACACCCCCCCCTTCCTCCTCTTCTTCCTCCTCCTTTCCTTCTTCCTCCTCCAACTCTTCTTTCTCCTCCTCCTCCTCCTCCTCCTCCTTCTCTTCCCCCTCCTTCACCCCCAATGCCTAGAAAAAAGGGAAGCCAAAGTGCCGTTCCTTGGACCCGCTGGTGCTTCTGGCTCTCCACATTAGGTAACCTCCCCAAGGCCTCGGCATCACCGCCTTCATTTGACGCAGCAAGGAAGATGCCATCCCATTGGCGCTGGAAAGGGGAGCGGTGGAGGGGGGTGGAAACAGCTCCTTCTGCTGGCTTGGGGCAGGCCCAGTTGGATTCTTCCATAGAGCTGGCTGTCCTCTCCTGCCTCCAGGAGGGAATGCATCAGGGATCCCGGACTGGAGGAGCGGAGAAACCTCCGGGGAGAAATTGGCCTTCTGAGCCAGCAGAGAGATTTAGATAATTATATCCCATTTGTTCAAAGACAGAAGGGCAAATCAGAGAGAAGACAGCAGTGATTCCACTTTGATACTTTACATACATACGTCCATACATACATACATGTGTGTGTATATAATGTCTGTATGTATTATAGATAGATAGATAGATAGATAGATAGATAGATAGATAGATAGATAGATAGAGATATACATTATATATACAGAAAATTTAGAATAGAATAGAATAGAATAGAATAGAATTCTTTTATTGGCCAACTGTCATACAATCACAAGTGGGAGGGGAGCAGTGATAAGGAGCGATGAGAAGATTAATAGTAATAGTAATAATAGTGCAGACTTTGTAAATAGTTGGACAGTGTTGGGGGAATTGTTTGTTTAGCAGAGGGATGGCGTTGGGGAAAAAAATGTCCTTGTGTCTAGTTGTTCTGGTATGCAGGGCTCTGTATAATGTCATTTTGAGGAAGGGGTTGAAATAGTTTATGTCCGGGATGTGAGGAGTCCAGATATTTTCACAGCCCTCTTTTTGACTTATGCAGTGTACAGGTCCTCCATGTGTCTGTCTTGTTGGGTTGTAGAGCCAAACCAGACAGTTATGGAGGTGCAGATGATAGACTCAATAATTTGTTGATGAGCAGGGGTCCTGGGTTCAAGAGAAGACAAAATGAGATGAACGGGCTCTCAGAGAGAGGATGGATGGGGGAGGCACATCAGGCACCGATGTGCTGCTTGCTTCTGTGAAAATGAAAATGAAACTGAAACTCCTCTGCTTGTGTTTTGCATTGGGAAGAGATTTCTCTTCAGGTGGAGAGGAGGAGTAGAACTCCTGAGCATCAGAGCGTGTTAATAATAATAATAACATAATTATAATAATTACAATAACAATAACAACAATAACAATAATAATAATAACAATAATAATATAGGAATTACTCTAAATGCTCTGATGGTCATTTGGAAAAATCCTTTCTTCGTGAGCACCTAGAAGCCGAGAGGAACCTACGGGCCCAATGTCAAGTTTGTAGGCTTTACAGTTCTGGAGATTTAATGATGATGCGTGAGGGACATTTCGCATTTTATATAGATAGATTCAGGCTTTAAGCTTTTAACACTTTTTCTTCTTTTACGGACCTGAAATCTGACAAGCTAGTTCCTTTCCCAGGAGACTTGCTAAGTACTTGTGAATTCGAAAAACCCAAAGCGGGGATTGCTTGATGGGCTTGGAGATGTTTTCTTTTTAAAAAGATCCTGAGGTGAAAAAAAAAAAGTAGTAACCAGCAGCTGTTGGATCCAACCGAAAAAGCCAGAAGTTGCAATTTTCTCCCTTTTTTTCTTTATTAAGTTTTTTTCATTATTTTTAAGTATGTATAAATATACAAACAGTGTGGTATCTGGGTTTCATTAATTTTTGTACCAAATAATAGTCATGAGAGGAACCATTTTAATCAGCCTTAATGGCCATTAATCACACTCATATCATTATGATAGCATCATGCAATCATCTTTCAAATTCTGTTCCTTTCACCTACCTACTAATTGTAATATATTGCACAGAAATGTGCATAATTATATTCCCACCCCCTTTTTTTCTCTCTTTTGATGCTAAGACAGGACTTGGGAAGGGTGTGGAGGATGGACTTGAGACAATTGGAGTTTCTTGAATTCAGAATGGGGACACAATCTGCTGGTTCTTCGTTGGCAAAGGTGTTGTGGCTTTGTAGCAAAGGAGGCTGACGGAGCTGGCAGCAGAATGGAGGCTGAGGAAGGCTCGGATGAGGGCTCTGCACTGGAGGCAGAGATGGGGCCAGGGCAGGCTGGCGGTCATCAGCTGCCTTTGGGCTCGGACAGCAATGAGGCAGGGGAGCTTCTGGAGCCGGTTTCCAGCCTGCACATGCACAGAGCTGCCAGAAAAGAAGAACCATGGAGAAAGCAGGGCTGACTCAGGAGTAAGGCTACACCTTAGAGATGATTGATAACACTGAGAGCATTTGCACCAAGACAAATTCCTTGCATGTCCGATCACACTAGGCCAATAAAGAATTCTATTCTATTCTGTTCTGTTCTAATTCCATTCCATTCTCTATCCTATCCTATCCTATCTTATTCCACTCCTCTTTTTCATACTATTCCATTCATCCTTCATTCTATTCTATTCTATTCTAATTCTACAAAAAAATATGGGCTGTCCCCTGACATCACTGGACGAAACCACCAGGACCCACATTACCTCAGCAGATTGAGGAAAATCCTCAGGGATGATTCATACCCTGGTCAGCACCTCTGTTCTCACCAACCATCAGGGAGGAGATAAAGAAGCAGAGCCAGCCGAACAAATAGGCTGAAAAATAGCTTTTCTCCATGGGCTATCAGACTTCTGAACGCAAAGTCTGATAGACTTTGCAGGGCCAGCACCAAGGGGGAGCTCATTTCAATTTCATTGTACACATGTTGGGCATTGACAATAAACATTTGATTGATTGGTTGATGATTGGCCGCTCCCATAGGACATAAAAGAGGAGCAAACGGGATGTGAGCTTTTGCAGGGAGCAATTCAAGCCTTGAAAAGTTCTGTTTGACTCTGTGTCAGGTTTGGCCTTGCCCTGTGTCTGGCCATTCGTTCTCTGGCCACCTTCCAAGCACGATAAGGTGGGTGTTTATAAACCTTCCCCTCAAAGACTGTTTGTGAAGCTTTGTGAATGAACGTAATTCACAGCCGTGGAAATATATAAAAGAGGTTTTGCTGGGACGAAGATTGCATTTGATGCTTCCTAAGGAAGCCTAGGTCAGAGCAGAACGTTTCTGGATTATGGGTGGGGAGAGACTCAGAGTCTACTCCCAGCCCCTCTTGTTTCTTTAGCAATGCACAAAGGTTTCATTTTCTTTTTGTCAAGCACAATTTATCCCATTTATCTTGCAGCCAGACTCTGGGCAGCCAAAATACATTTTAACCGTCATGTTACGATCTTATGCATTGGGTTCTGTTGTTTTGCAAACTTGGAATTTTAAAAATTGGGTTCCCGGTTGCATCCTAAAATCCGGCAAACATCCACTGCAAATTATTTGGGTCCTCCACCACCCATCCTACATCACCACCCCCAGTCTTAATCTATATGGATACATCTTGTCCCCGGTCGATGCAATTTCTCATCTCAGCCCAATTATGCCTTTTTAAAAATCTATAAATATTTCAGCAGTTAAATAATGAGATATAACGTACTCTCCTGCTTGGAAAGGGGGTTGGACTAGATGACCTACAAGGTGCCACTTTCTGGATTCCTACTCCAAGCTGAATAAATCCAATAAATATTTGAATAAATATTTCCTCCCTCGTCCAGCAGGGGCCACTAATAAAACGGCGAGGCCCTTCTTTCCCCACTGAGAGCCACTCTCTATGGTGGATCGAAGCCGGGCACGTTCTACCTTTCAGACGTTCCTACACTTTAAAGGTGCACCTCTATGGCCCCAAGATGGCGTCCGCTCTTCCGGGCCAGAGCCGGAAGTGGAGGTTGCTATGCCGACGGAGGTCGCGTAGTTAGAGGCCTATACATTTCGGCCTTTTCCATCTCTCCCCATCCGGGGCTTCGGAGCACTTCCTCCTCCTCCTCCTCCGCTTCGGGCTGCGCGCGCGCTAGCCGCCCGGCGGTGGGTGGGGCGTGCGGCGGTGGCGTCATTTCCGGCTGCGGGCCCTTCCCGGCCGCCATCTTGCGGTGTGGGGGGACGCGGGGGTCCCCGGCGGCGGCGGCGGGCCGCTCGATGGGACGATGCAGCGCTCGGGGCCGGGCGGGGCGGGGCCTGGGCGCGGCGGCGGGCGGGGCGGGGGGCGGCGGGCCCGGGGCTGCGCGGCTGCTGAGGCGGGAGCTGCGGCTGCTCGAGTCCATCTTCCACCGCGGCCACGAGCGCTTCCGCATCGCCCGCGCCTGCCCGGACGAGCTGGGCTGCGAGTTCCTGCCCGGCCGGCCGGGGGAGGGCCGGTCCGTATCCATGGGCAACATCACGGTGAGCGGCGGGCGGGGGAGTGGAACAACAACAACCCTCCCGCCTGGGGATGGGGGAGGGAAGGGGAGGCCTGTCGCTCCGAGGGGCGGGGCTTCGGCGGGGACTCCAAAACCTATCGTCCCCCGCCGAGGAATTTGGTGCGGGAGAAGAGGCGGCCACGTAATCCAGACACTGGGATTCAACCCAGCAGGAGGAAAGTTGGGTTGGAGGGTGGTTCGTTTTGCGCTGCGTCTGTCTTGGACTACAGGCCCCATCCCTCCTGCATCCCTTCCTCTCTTGGACTCCACCTTCCATCTTGAAACCCTCCATCTCCTCCCTTGGACTACAAGTCCCATCCCAGTATTCTCTGCCCCTCCTCCTGGCGCCCCGCTCCCTCTCCTCCCTTGGACTACAGGTCCCATCTCTGCATCCCTTCCTCCCTTGGACTACACTTCTTGTCCCATCCTCCCCTCCCTTTCCTCTCCTCTCCTGGAGTACCCCTCCCATCTTGAAACCCTCCATCACCTCCCTTGGACTACAGGTTCCATTCCTTCCTCTCTTGGACTACCATTCCCATCAATCCCCCCATCTCTTGGACTACAGCTCCCATGCCAGTATCTCCTCTCTTGGACTACCCTTCCCATCTTGAATCCCCCATTCCTCTCCTCCCTTGGACTACAGGTTCCATTCCATCATCCTTTCCCTTCCTCTCTTGAACTACACCTCCCATCCTAACCCCCCTCCTGAGGATTACAGCACCCATCCCTGCATCCCTCCCCTTCTCCCTTAGACTCCACCTCCTGTCCCGGCATCCCCTCCCTCTCGTCCCTAAGACTGCCTTTCCCCTACTGTCATCTCTCCCCCACTCCCCTTGTACTACACCTCCCATCCTGGCACCCAGTCCCCTTCCTCCCTTGAACCACACTTTCCGCCCCAGTATCCCCTTCTCCCCTCTTGCACAACAGAACCCACCCCCCCCCCTCTCATCCCTTCGACTTCACTTCCCATGCCTGCATCCCTCCCCTCCTGGCAAGCCCCCTCCCCTCCCTCTTCCTCCCTTGAATTACTCCCCCCCAAAAAAATGGGACTACACCTCCCATCCCTCACAAAGGCCCTCCCCCCAAGCATCCTCTTCCTCCTACCCCCCAGACCTGATTACCCCCCCCCTCTATCCCATCCCAGGAGGCTTATCCGGCCGTCCCCCCCATCTGGTCGGTGGAATCCGATGACCCCAACTTGGCCGCAGTCCTGGAGAGGCTGGCCGACGTAAAGAAGGGCAACACGTTGGTGAGCAAGTGGGGAGGATGAGGAAGGAAGGAAGGAGGCATTTTGAGGGGGGTCAGTTCCAAGTCCAGCTGGCCCTGACCCCCCATCTCCACCTTTGGCAGCTCCTGCAGCACCTGAAACGTATCATTTCCGACCTCTGTAAACTCTACAACCTTCCTCAGCATCCAGATGTGGAGATGCTAGACCAGCCCTTACCTGCTGAACAGGTGAGCCTTCCCCCCTCAAAGCCCCCCCCCCAGCTGGGCAATTGGGGAGTGGGTGGCTTCACCTGGGCCTTTGAAGACCAGGGCCACTGGCTCAGAGTTGGAGCCAGGCTTTACCTCCGCAGTGTACATCCCTCAACTCATTCAGTGACCAACTCATCTTTATGACAGTTGCAGTGTCCCCCCAAAAAACCCTTTTAATGGTCTCGCTTCACGGTGGGAATATTGCGATTGTGGCCGTAAGTCAGAGGACGGCCTGGCCACCGTCCCTCAGTGGGGGGCCTTGAACTGGCAGGGAGATCCTACCGGCCGAGTTGGAATCTGCGGATCCTGTTGGGAGACCAACTTCAAGAGATCTACTGGAAGGGGGGAATCCCTCGCTCCAGCTCTGAAATCTTCTCTTCCGTTTCTTCGCAGAGTACGCAGGAAGAAGTGTCCTCGGAAGAGGAAGACGAGGAAATGCCCGAGGTAGCCGCTCCGCTTATGACCCCCTCCTGAGATTGAAGGGTTGCCCCCAAATTTATCCCTATTTTATTTATATATTTTTTGTTAAGCCTATTAGCCTCCCATCATGTGTGTGTATGTGCGTGCGTGCGTGTGTATTTGTACGGTATATGTAGATGTGTGTGAATGCATGTTTATGGCTATATATTTTCTTTTAGAACAGGCCTAAGAATTTGATTTTTTTTAATGTGTGCCAGTGTTTACTGAAAAAAGTAACAATAAAGATTAACCTATCTATATCATCTATCTATTTTCTCTATCATTTCCTAATCTATTCATCTGACTGTGTATATCTGTCTGCCTTACATCAATTTCTATATTTGTCTGTCTCTGCCTGTCTATCTATATCTAGTCTCCCATCTGTTTGTCTATATCTTCTCTATCACTTTCCTAATCTATATCTATCTTTCTATTTATCTTATCTATCCCATTCCTAATCTATATCTGTGTATCTTTTTTATCTCTCTATATATTTTACTTTCCTAATCTATATCTATCTGTGTCTTTCTATCTGTCACATTCCTAATCAATATCTGTGTATCTTCTCTCTGTCTCTCTCTCTTTGTCTGTCTTGCTTGCTTGCTCTCTCTGTCTATCATCTGTCTTCCTACCTATCATTTGTCCAAGGGTTACTCTGGGGTGAGGCTTGCAATATATATAAAAGCCAATCCACCCCGCTGAAAGGGCTGACTCCTACCCTCTCTTTTCTCTCTCCCTACCCCCCAACCCACCCCACTCCTTGCACCCAGGACACGGAAGAGCTGGACCACTACGAAATGAAGGAGGAAGAGCCAGTGGAAGGGAAGAAGGCAGAGGATGATGGGATCGGCAAGGAGAACTTGGCTATTCTTGAGAAAATCAAAAAGAATCAGAGGCAAGATTACTTAAATGTACGTGTCGCCTGGGGGGGGAGGGCAGTGAGAGGGGGATCATTGAGGGGAGGGGGAAGTAGGCAGGACTCGATCTTGGGCATCCCGACTCTTTCCTGTTGCATTGTGGGCATTTCTCAATTTACGACCATTTAGTGTCTGTTCCAACAGCACTGAAAATGAGTTAAAATCGGTCCTCCCACTTAACACCTGACCCTTGGAGGGGCCACTAAATGACCTCTGGGAGCCCCCTCAGAATCACCCCAACCAGACTCCTTCCCCACTTCTTCCTTGAAGTGCCCTGGGAGGCCACTAAATGACCTCTGGGAGCCTCCCAAATTGACCCCACGGGGACTATCCAACGGCCCCCTCCTCTTTCTCTCCCCCCACCAACCCCCACCCACCAACCAGGGAGCGGTGTCTGGGTCCGTGCAGGCCACCGACCGGCTCATGAAGGAACTCAGGGATATTTACCGATCGGCAAGTTTCAAAGGCGGTGAGTATCGGTTAGGGGGAGGAAGGAGAAGCGGGTGGGGGGGCTCCCCCCTCACTTTGGACTTATTTTGGGGGGGAGCATCTTCGGCCTGCCTCATAAGCTCTCTCTTCTTGGACCCCCTTCCTCCCCAGGAAACTATGCAGTCGAACTCATGAACGACAGCCTCTACGACTGGAATGTGAAGCTCCTGAAGTAAGTTTCTCGTTTCGCTTGGTTTATCTGCTTTCTGTGCCCGTCCATCTCCACATGGAAGACCCTTAACCGTTGAGCAATAAAACCCTTGAAAATGAAGACAGGCCGAACACAGGTGGTTCCTCAACATACAAGGCTTTGCTTAGTGCCCGTTGAAACCCGAGAGAGAGTAAATACAGGCCACAGGGAGCCCTCGACTTACAACAGTTTGTTTAGTGACCGTACAAATTTACAATGTGAAAAAAAAGTGATTTTTTTTCCACACCTGCATCCCCCTGCCCTGTGGTCACGCAATCAAAATTCAGGTGTTTGGCATGGCAACTGACTCGTATTTATGATGGTTGCAGTGATTCCCTTTTAGCAACCTTCTGGCAAGCTGAGTCAATAGGAGAGCCAGATTCATTGACGACCGTGGCGATTCACTTAACAACGGTGGCAAGAATGGTGATGGAAGGGGGGGAGCAACAACTCGCTCCACAAATGTCTCTTTTCGCAACGGAAATGTTGGGCTTCATTGTGGTCGTAAGCCGAGGACGACCTGTAGGTGATTCTAATTGCTTCCTGGACCCCGGAACGCGTTTTTGTCTCTCTTTTCCCCTCCCCGCTGCAGGGTGGATGAGGACAGCGCCTTGCACAGTGACCTGCAGATCCTGAAAGAGAAAGAAGGGGCGGATTTCATTCTTCTCAACTTCACGTTTAAGGTCAGTCTGGACGAACAATGGCCCCGGGGCGCAAAGAGAACCAGCAGCCCTTCTTGCTCAGTTCCTCCACCTCCCCCTTCTCTCTGCAGGATAACTTCCCCTTCGACCCCCCCTTCGTAAGAGTGGTGTCGCCCGTGCTCTCCGGAGGGTGAGTCTCTCCCAGTGACTTTGGGCCGATCGCCAGGAGACTGGGAATTCTAGTCCTGGCTTAAGCAAGAAAGCCAACTGGGTGGTTGTGAGTTCTACTTGCCTTAGGTAGGAAAGCCAACTGGGGGGACTGGACCAATCACCAGAGAGTGGGAGTTGTAGTTCTGCCTTAGCCCTGAAAAAAACCAGCTGGGTGACTTTGAACGAATCACCAGGGGACTGGGAGTTCTAGTCCAGCCTGAGGCATGAAATCCATCTGAGTGACTTTGGGCCAAGTCCTTCTTTCTCAGCCCAGAGTTTCCCACCTCCCAGAGTTTCTTCTAAACAAAATTCCCAAGCGGGGATAAATACAAATAAATAAAAACAACAACCCAAAGGCCGAGTCTCCAGCCTCGTGTCTATAAAGGCAGCCTAGCCATAAATAGATCATTTCCCTTCCTCTTTAAATCTGCTGGGTTCTTTAAGGGTGGGATCTTGGATTTGTCTCTCTCTCTTTTCCAATCTCCCTCCCTCCCTCTCTCTCTCTGTCCAGGTACGTCTTGGGAGGAGGAGCCATCTGCATGGAGCTTCTGACCAAGCAGGTGAGCCGACGGTGGGGGGGGGGGCNGGGGGGGGGGGGGGGCAGCCGTGAGGGGGTGTGTGCATATCCTCACCTCTGGTTGGGGAAAACCCCTCCCTCACCAGGGTGACCCCTCCTCTTTCTCCTCGGCAGGGCTGGAGCAGCGCCTACTCGGTGGAGTCGGTCATCATGCAGATCAGCGCCACCCTGGTCAAAGGCAAAGCTAGAGTGCAGTTTGGTGCAAACAAAGTATGTGGCGGCAGAGAATCTTCCTTTTCTCCCTCCTCCTTCCTTCCTTCCTTATCTCTGTCTGTATCTACCCATCCATCCATCCCCTCTCATTTATCAATCACAATGTCCATCCATCCATTATCCCCTTCCTTCCTGCTTTGCCATCTTCCTCAATTTTCTTCCATCCTTCCCCCTCTCCCTTCCTCTCTGTCCTTCCTGCCTGCCTGCCTCAAATTTCTTCCTTCTCTCCCCCTCTAATCCATCCTTCCTTTCTTCCTTCCTCCTCCCTTCCTTCCTTTGTTCCTGCCTGCCTTCTCAATTTCCTTCTTTCTTTTTTCCCTCCCTCCCACCTGCCTTCCTTCTCAAATTTCTTCCTTCCCTCTCCCCCCCAATCCTTCAATCTTTCCTTCTCTTTCTCTCTTTCCTTCCTCTGTCGGGCGAATCTTTCTTATTTCTTCTTCTTTCTTTTCCTGAAAAAACGTTCCCTTCTTTTTCCCCCGCAGAATCAGTACAGCTTGACAAGAGCCCAGCAGTCCTACAAATCGCTGGTCCAGATCCATGAGAAGAACGGTAAGGCCTGGCTTTACAACTCTCATGGGGACCGTCGTACATTGAAGACCACCTGTATCCCAACACACCCCACACTCCCAATTAGTGTCGTCGAATCTTCCAATTCGAATCAGGAATTTCCTGACAGTGGAACAATTTGCCTCCAGAAGTTGTAAATGTTCCAACACTGGAAGTTTTTAAAGAAGAGATTGGACAACTCTTTGTCTGAAGGGGTGTAGGGTTTCCTCCCGAGGCAGGGGGTTGGACTAGAAGACCTTTAAGGTCCCTTCCAACTCTGTTATTATACTTTCCTTCCTTCCTGCTCTCCTTCCTTCCTTTCCTCCTTCTTTTCCTTCCTTCCCTTTCCTTCTTCCTTTTCCTTCCTCTCCTTCCTTTCTTCCTCCCTCCCTCCCTCCCTCCCTTTCTTTCTAACCTCCCTATCTTCCTTCCTTCCTTCCTCCCACGCTAGATGATTTTTAAGAAGAGATGAGACAACCCTTTGTCCAAAACACTATACGGTCTCCCACCTGAGCAGGGGGTTGGACTAGACGCCCTCCAAGGTCCCTTCCAACGCTGTGATTCTATTCTCCTCGCCGCGGCTCTTTGCTGAAACTCACTTTTGTCTCTTTGCCTCCCTCCCTCCTCAGGCTGGTACACGCCCCCCAAGGAAGACGGCTAGCCGCGGCGCCCAAGGAACCGGATCCCATTGTCCTCACCCCCACCCACCCATCCCCACCCAAGGACACCCTCCCTCCTCGCTGGATGCTGTGGAAGGACAATTTTTCCCTCCCTTCTTGGACTCCTTTGCCAGAGCCGCTCCGATCGCCTCTTGGGTGGGACTTCTTATAAACTTCTCAAGTCGTGAGCAGCCCCCCCTCCCACTTGGACCCTTGCTGGCCAGCGATCGGCTCCCCCCTCGCTCTTATTAAATGGGGGGGGGGAGAATGGGGAAAAAAAAGACACACACACACACACCACACAAACCCACACCTCACCTAAAATGAAAACTCCTTGAAATTTCTCTCTTCTCTTCTGGCTGGAAGCTTTCCCAGCTTTTTCTTCTGCTGCAGTTCTTTGAAAACACACCTACAAACACACCCACACCCACAAATGGCCTCTTTCCTTCCACCGCTGGATTTAATTTATTTTCTTATGTTCCTGTTACACGACTTCCCCCTTCCTCTTCTCCCCTTCCCCCAACCTGCCTCCCCTTCCTTCCTTTCTTCCCTTTTTTTTTCCCTTTTGGTTTGGGTTTTTTTTTTTTTTTTTTTTGGGTTACAGTGTATGATGGATGTCTTATGGGAAGAAAAAAATATGTATCTTTGGAGAACAATTACATTTGTTAATTTCAAGGAGAATTCTGGCGTTATCTCTGTCCGGGAGAAAGGGGGGCAGGAGGGGAAGGAAGGGATTGCACGAAACAAACCGAAGGTGATAATATTTCTTCCTTCTGGCTCACCAAAACCTGCCAGTTCCTTAGCGGCCAAAAGGGCGGGGGGGGGGGAAAGGAAGAAATGGCCAAAAAGCTAGCTTCCAATTTCAGCTCTGCATGAACTCTTAACAGATAATCAGAGTTGGAAGAGACCTTATAGGTCATCTAGTCCAACCCCCTGCCCAAGAGGGAGACCCTACATCTTGTCAAAGGTAGAATTATTGTCCCTTCCCAAGTTCTCACCTAATGACCCCAAGGGAATATAGGATTTTGGAGAGTGAGCCCTCATTATGTGGCCTAACATTTTGGTTTTATTATTTGGGAACTTTTTTTTTTTTACCAGTGAGTCTTTGCAGTTGTTAAACAAACCCCCCAGTTGTGAAGCAGATCGATTTGTCCTGAGTGGGTGTTAAAATTGGCAAAACTTAACTGGCCGCTTGGCTGGAATGTTGCAACTGGTTGTAAAATGCAATTGTGACCAGACCGTCGTAACTTCAAGGATGGGTTAATAAGTAACTTGGGAGGGGTTTTTTTGTTGTTTTTGTTGTAACATGGAACCATTGTGGAAACAGCCGGTCATTAAGCAAGGAATGTTTGCACGCCCTTCTCAAGATAAACGGAGTTCAAATTCTCAGCGAGAAAAAATTGAAAAGCAAAAGCAGGTCGAAATTACACCAGGTTGCTTAAGATTCCTCACTTCAAATCCCCAGTCCGGCCATCTGAAGAGCGGCTGCAGAAAAGGAGATGAAGAGAGAATCTGGTGGGTGCTAGAAAATCTGTTTTCCACCCCAAAAAAACAGGTACCGGTCCGTTTCAGCCATCCACGCAAGGAGGTGTAATTGCATTTTCACAGCCAGAAATGCTGGAAAAGATGTTGAAGCCCTTAAAAAAGCAGATTAAATGCTAGCAAAGAGAGAAAAGCCACATTAATCCCCAAGCAGGGAGATCTGGGGAAAATCTTTCCAGATCTCATCCATTTTCTTTAAAAAAGGATCCAATTTTGTTGAGCCTTTCACCGTGTGTATAAAAATCACCGTCACTCGGGAGCATATGCCTGATAAAATTTAATTTAAAAAGGAAAAGACAATAAGCCCCTTCCCTACTTCCCTAGAGTCGAGGTTGATCTTGCCCTCTTGAGGACTAGAAATTCAACACCTCCCCCAAAATTCTAGCTATTCCCAAAGACTCTGATGTAAGATTTATTGGTTCTTCTCTAGCATTCTGCATTTCACACCTATTCCAGATTTGAAGTCTGTTCCGACGAGTGCAGTTTTTTAAAATAAGATTCAAAACAATCTTAATAGGAAAGGCATCTTTCTATCAGAATTTTAAAAATAATCTGGCCTTGGAGCAGAGTAAAAATACACTCAATTTTTTTCCCCAACAGCAGAGACTCCTAAAATAATCCCCCTTTGCCCTAGGAGAGAAAAGCAAAACGATAACCAAAACAAAAAAACCCAGCAGCTTTATTTTTCTTTTAATTTAATCTGATTGCGTCTACTGGTGTGTGCTGAAAAGCGTATTTTTATAATGGAAGGAAAAGAAATGCCAATTTCTGGATCCAGTTAGCCTTTTAATCAATTAACTGCAATAACAAACTTAAGAGAACAAGGTTGCAACAGAACAGCCAAAATACAGATTTATGTAATTTCCCCCCCGCATTCTACTTAAACATCCTGCACAATTCCAGCTGTCTCAAGACAAAATGCTGAAGGAAAAATAACATTTTCTCCCCCTTTTCAACACAAAAGTTTTAAGGCCTCAATGAAGCAACCAAATTAGTATATCCCCTCCCTCCACCAATTTTTAAACCAACTTTTAAAAAAACCGGCCTCACTTCGAAAACAAAACACTTATTTTGGGGGATGATGAAACTGCAACTTTTTCCCAACAAGAAAATTAGATATACTTCAAGATTGCAGGGGATGGACGGACTTCACAACTCCACAACTTCTTAGCCTGTTTTGGCAACAAACTTTAAAATGTGCGGCTGTAAAACAAGTTTTAAAAAAGTGTTAAAATTGTTTACCTGTTGTGTGTTGCGCCATTGTGCGGCTGGCTTGCATCTGGCTAGGTGTCGTGCCGAACCCAGCTAATATTTCATAAATATAATTAACTTGGGGACAAAAATTCAGCTGAATTTGGAATATGTGCGTTTTGGGCAGTGACTTCTGACTTTTGTTTTAAGCTGCTGGTCCTTAAGATACAGAAATAATAATAATTTGATTGCAGAATTGTATTTTTAAGTTTTGCAGCTTTCTTTGCGAGTTTGATGGAGAGAACAGCCCCAGCCCTTTTACACATGTAGACGCACAAAACAATTCACCATCGGCCAATTGTTGTTTTTGCAAGTCCAGGAAACACTGGTTTTGTCTTTCTGAATCGCTGCAAAAATTTGCAAAACTTTTGATTCAGCAAAACCCCAAGGCCGGCTGTGAAATGGCACCATTTGTTTGGGTTTTTTTGATTTTGGACTTTTGGACCCACAACTCTGAATGAACCACCTGTGAGATCAACAAACCAGGATTCCAAAAGGAAGCTTATTTGAGGTCAAACTCTGCTGGCTGTGACCAGATTTCTCCCCCCCCCCCC
>BHFT01013949.1:0-25980 GCA_004320025.1 Laticauda laticaudata | reverse complement strand
TCCCCCCCCCCCCCCATGCTGTTCTGGTTTTTGCTTCTTTAAAACAAGCCAGGATTTATAAAGTGAAAACTGAAAATTTGCAATCCTGGTTTATGGGGCAAGTATTTTCTCCACTTACCTCCCATTGAGAAGGTCCTTTCAGTTTTCCTACCAGGATTTGCCTCCGAATGTCTTGTGGGGGGAAAACTCCTACAAAACCCGGGGGGGGGGGAGGGNGGGGGGGGGGGGGAGGGGGGGGAGAAACCTCTTTAAATGGATTTCCCAAAAAGGAAGCTTTCATCCCACTTCTCAAAGCTGCTAATAAACCGAATTAAAACCTCCAAAGCAGTGATTCCCAATCGGAGCAACATCCAAGATGGTTGGACTTCAGCTCCCAGAATTCCCCCAGCTGGCCTGCTTTAAGGATGGCTTCCATTCCCATAATTCCCCAGCTAGCAGGCTTTAAGAACGTGGACTCCAACTCCCAGAATCCCCCAGCCAGCCAGCTTACCTTCCTCCAGCATGAAGGGCTGAGCCAACGGGCGGATTTCCCAGAATTCCTCCCTGTCCAGCTTTCGCAGCGAGTTCAGGGGGACGCTGGCGCAGCGGCCGAAGTCCACAAAGAAGACCACGGCCTGGTCGCCCACAGGGCTCAGCACCCAGCATCTGGGGGGGGGGGGTAGAGAAAGAGAGCCAAACATCTGTTCTTTCTTCCCTTCCTTTTTTTCTCTGACCCCTCTCTTCTCCACTTATTCCTTCCTTCCTTCCTTGCCTGCTCCCTTCTTCCCTCTCCCTCCTTTTCCTTTCTTCCTCTCCTATTTTTTTCTTTCCTCTTGTTTTTTCCTTCTTTGTTTGCTCGTGCCCTTCTTCCTCTCCCTGCCTCCTTTTCCTTCCTCCCCTTCATTCCTTGCTTGCTCCCTTATTCCGTATCTCCCTGCCTCTTTTCCTTCCCTTCCCAATTTTCCTTCCTTCCTTATTCCATATCTCCCTGCCTCTTTTTCTTCCTTCCCTCCCTCCTTTTCCTTCCTTGTTTTTCCTTCTATTTTTTCCTTCCTTGCTCCCTTATTTCCATTTCTCCCTGCCTCTTTTCCTTTCTTCCTCCTTTTTTCCTCTTCTATTTTTTCCTTCCTTCCTCTATTTTTTTCCCTCCCTCTGGCTGATCCCCAAACGGGACAGGGACGCCCTCACCTGTTCCAGGCGCTGCTCTCTTCCCCAATGTCACACTTGGCCAGGCACCGAATCCCCCTCTGCACCTCCTCTTTGGCCAGGAAGGGCAAGCTGGCCTCGGTCTCAGCCAAAGTTGTGAAGAGCTTCTCCATGGATTTGCAGCTTTCCTGCAAAGACACCCCCCCCCCAAAAAAAAAAGAAAAAAAAACCCCAAAAACGACGATTGCAGCCTCTAAAACCAGCAAACTGCTCCCAAGGGGCACAAATCAAGTTTCTAGCCCTCATGGGGCTTGAAACGGGCCACTGCTGCTCCCCAGCAGCACGGGTCAAGTTTCTAGCCCTCATGAGGGTTAAAAGAAACGGTGCCTCTGTCGCGAGGGATCTACAGAAGGGAAGCCCTCCGCTTGGGAATTTGGATGTCAATCCTGCAAACCTCATTGAGGACCATGCCCCAGAAGTACGGCATCAGCGGGAACGTGTCCGTCACCAAAAGCCCCACCTCCCCTGTGGCCACGCCGGCCATGGAACCGAGCCACTTGGCGTCTCCAAAGCAGCCGTTCAGCACGTGGAACAGAAACGAACTTCTGCAAAGGAAAATAAAACAAGAAGCAGAGGGAAAGCGAGAGAGGGTGATACCCCTCCAGGTCATCTAGAAGAACCCCTCACCCAGTCGCCTAGAAATTTTTGAAGGAGTCCGGAGCGAAAGGGATGGAGGAGAATTCGGGAAACAAGTTAAGGACGTGGCCAATGAGCTCCTCAGTGCAAAATATTGAATTGATGCCACGAATCCGTCAGGCTGAAACCTGCAATTCCTGCCAAAAACCCGTCACCAAATTCAGAATTATCACCAAGGAGGTGATCTTTTTTTTTTTCCTGCCCATGTTTGCAACGTACCTCATTTCCATGGGGACAGCATAGCAGGCCCTCTGATTTACAGGGGAGTTATGTGTGCCACCTTTGGTGAGGTTAAAAAAGAAGAAGCAAATCTGAGCCTTGAGGCCAACAAGGCTAAGCATCCATGTAAATCGCCATCAAGAAAGATCAAGCTCTTGCCCCTCAGCCAGATATTCTTAAAACAACATTAAAAATCAATTAATTAATCAAAAATAGGGTATGAGGCTGCCTTCCACGGAAGGTTTTTACCAGGATCAAAATAATAATAATAATAATAGGAATAAGAATAGAACAAGATCGTTATCTCATACCATTGGTAAATCCATATTCACTGGGTGGGACCAATTCCAAATCCTACAAAAGCAATTTTAAAAAAAAGATATTTGTAAGGGAATAAATCCAGAACAATCCATTGCACTAAAATCTTAAAACGGCCCAATCCCCTCATCGTGACTGCTTCAGCAAACTATGATTAAACAAACCATTGTTCGGTGCAAGAACTGAAGCTGAATTAGCATCCGCTCCCCCAGAGCCTACAGCAAGGACCCCAAAATTGCAAAGGAATTTGTTTCTGGACTTATAAAACAATTTAGATTTCAATGCATTAACCAAAAGCTACCAAAAAAATAAATAAAAATATAACCAATCCATGTTGGGGATTTGCCCTCTGATAATATTAAAATTTAGCTGTTAAAATGGTCAACTTACAGACCACAACTGAGCCTACAGCAAGTGTGAAAAATGGTCATAAGACACTATTTTGAGGTCGTAAGTCTGAGAAAAACAATCCTAAGTCTCTTTTTTTTAGTGTTGTTACTAAATGAACTTGTTGTAAGTTGAGGACTTTCTGTAAATCTGTTTAAAGGCTCCGAGAATCAGCTTTTTTTGGGGGGAGGGGGAGAAAGTGAGCTCTAAGGAGGTGAATCATGGCTTACTGGCATCGGAGGGATGGTTTTCGCAACCTCGTGGGTTTTCCTGTTTTCCGAAAATGCGACGGCTATCAGTCTCCCTTTTAAGAGGTATCCGTTCAAAAGCTGGATTGCTAATTTCGCGGCTTCTGGGGACATCAATTCCAGAAATGCAAAACTACGGAGGGAAAAAGATTGAAAAAGAAATTGAAAACAAAAACCCTTTCCAAATTGGGAGCCCTTAAAAGAGGACAATACCCACCGCCCTCCCCCCAATGCCCATCATCCCCAGCCCCTCTTGAGCTAGCAAAAGGACATCTGGCAAAGAAGCCCTGCCTAGCTTTCCTTGGAAAACCAGCTCGTTCTTTTAGCTCCTTGGTCTACCTCACAGGACTGTTGTGACAAGCAGGGAAGGAAGATCAACTAAGCCAGATTGTCCTCGATCTTACGACCGATGCAGGAATAGAATTTATGTCACTTAAGCAAAAGGGGGGGGGGGGTTCTTAAAAAGAGCCATTTCCAAATTTTGCCGCGGTTCTTAAGTGAATGAGGTGTGGTCGTTGAGCAAATCATGCAGTTGTTAAGCGAATCCTGCATCTCCCCTTGTTGGAAGTTGGCTGGGAAAGTCGCAAACTGGATCACTGATCCCGGGACGTTGCTACCATCTGAATACACGACGAATGCTTGGATTTTGATCACATGACCGGGGGGAACGCCACAATGGTCATAAGTGTGAGGACGGATCCTAAGTCACTTTTTTCAGAGCCGTTGTGGCTTTCCAGTGGTTGTCCAATCAGGCCCAATTTGCTCAATACCACCTCTTGCTTAGCAACGGACATTCTGGCTGCCCTCAAAATAATTCAAACTTTGAGGATTTTTTTATGTATGTATATATGTATGTATGTATGTATCTAAACACCAGCCTACCATTTGAAAGAATTACTGTGCTTCTTCAAAGATTTGATTCCAAAATCCTTGAATAAGAAGGCAATCTCTTCCTAATGAAGAAATAATAAAATTAAAAAAAGAAATTACAGAAACATAGATTAAAACATTTTTTTAAACAAGGGATTCTCAGCGCTGGAAAAAACAAAAATTAAAATTTAAGATTCCTCGATCGGAATGATTAGGCTGAAAAGTTTCAAAACCCATCTGGCTTTTTAAAGAATTTTTTTCTTCCCCAGACAGCAAAGGATGAATATCATCCCAAACTGATTGTATTATATTTTATTTAAATATATATTAAATGGCTGCATTTTACTCCAATTTCATTTGAAACTGTATTTTATTCCAATTTCATTTTAAATTGTTTTTTTTTTAATCAGGGTTTAGTCATAATTTGTGGCTGGAACTCTGCCCTTTGATATGGCCCATGGGCTAATAATCAATAAAGTAAACCCAAATGGATCCATTTTTGATGGGCTGCGACAGTTTTATTCCACAGCTGCCATGAATATTTGATGTGCAGTGAAATTTTATCTCTTTATGTTTATAGTTCATGTTACTAGCCCTCACATCCCTCTCAAGGAAGGACTCTGAACGGTGATTAAATTATCTGAGAGTTTGGGCTAAAAACTAATAAAGCCTTTGGCTGAGAGTCGTCGTAATATCATAGTATTTTTATAAAGACTGTTTAATTTCACCTACAATTCTTGCTTGCTTAGCAACGGAGATTTTGGTCTGTATTGTGGCTTACGTAATGCAACTATTGCGCATGTGGGTTTGTGTCACTTACGTAATGCAACTATTGCGCATGTGGGTTTGTGGTATCTATGCGTAAAATAAATGTTGTAAACCCACCTCTTTGATATCCAGGGGGAGATTTCCAACAAAGATTTCCTTTTTTAAAAGCTCTGAAAAAGCAAATTTTGGTTAAGACCCAGAGCCCATAAAACCAGGGGGGGGGGGGGATAGATGGNGGGGGGGGGGTGATAGATGGACACGTTTTATGACCAACAACGACTCCACAGAGCAGGAAAAGGCCCTTCCTTCTTTCTTCCCCTCCCTCCTTCCTTCTCCCTCCCTCCCACTCCTTTCTTTCTTCCTCCTCTCTTCTTTCCACTCCTCCTTCCCTTCCTTCCCACTCCCTCTCCTCCCTTCATTTCTTTCTCCTCCCTCCCTTCCACTCCTTCTTTCCTATCCATTCATTGCTTCCTCCTCCCTCCCACTCCTCCCTTCCTTTCTCCCTCCCTCCCACTTTTTCTTCCTCCTCTTCTTTCCACTCCTCCATCTCTCTCTTCCACGCCTTCCTTCCTTTCTTCATTGCTTCCTCCTCCCTCCTTTCCACTCCTCTTCCCATTTTTTGGCATGCAAGAATCCCAGACACGGTTTAATTGCATGCCTAATTCATACATTTGATCGACTCTTACCACCCGACTGTTTCAAGGGGTTTGCTTTAACCAGCTTCTTAGAGCCCAGGGAACAGGGTTTTTCATGGCCGTATCTTAACCTACAAACCAGGTTAGAACAATCTAGGATTAATAACTGCCACCTTTTGCAAGCTTGTTTTCCTTTTACCTAACCCTCAGCCCAGCTAACTTGAGAAAATAAAAAATATAATAGTGTATTATGCATCTTTGCCAGGGTTTGCAGGGTTGTTTTTAAATAAAACTAACAATAAAACTGTGCAGGGAAAGTGTGCAAAATAAGTTAACTTGCAACTTAATCTTTAGCAAGGATTATATTTTAAAATATTTTCTCCTTCCTACTCACATCTCGCTCTGGTGACTTTGCAGGATTCTGCACGACACCCTAAAATAATAACATTAATATTATTATTAATAATATTTTTTTAAAAAACTGACATCTTGTGACCTTAAATATTCTTATAAAAATAACAGGCGAAACCTCTGGCTGAACCAACCACAATATTATTACTCATTAATCATAAATATATTTGTTATTATTAAACATCACTGCATTCCCTGCCCTTCTATTTTACATATGAAAGGCCTGAGACTGGAAACAAAAAAGCAAAATATTTTAAAAGTATTTACAAATATGTTGTAAATACAAGACTTACAAATATATTCGTAAGTCTCTCGACACAAAACACTGCAATTTAAGATACAAAACCCTACAATATAAATATTTACATTTAGGTATTTATTTCTTTAACTTATGGCACGAGGACTAGTCATATGTATCAGATAATTTCGTATTAACGGAATAACAGACTTGGAGGGGACCTTTGGAGATCAGTTAGTCCCCCCTACTCAAGTGTTAAAGACTTTAGTGCTTAATATTTATTCATTTCTTTATTTAGCATATTAATGTTTAATACACACCCAGGTGGAAATAAAAACAAGAAACTTCGAATCAAAGCAACAAAGATTTTATCACGATTCTCTGCAGGAAATGCTAGCAAGGAGGATGGGTATTGTCGTCTTCTGGATTAAGGGCAGCGGAGTTAGCAACGAAGGATTTCAGCCAAGAATTTAACCACGTTGCAACAGCAAACCTGGGATTATTTTTCCGCATAGGGGCGGTCCCTATCCGTGTTTTTTCTTCTCCCAACACGCCTTTGCTATTATTAATATTGTTATTATTATTTGCATTTATTTTTAAAGGCATAAAGTGGGCTTTTTTGGGCGGGGGAGGCAATTTGGGTATGTTGGAAAAAGCAGGGATGAAAACGCCGCTGTCGCAAAGAAGCGTCTTGCAAAGGAGAAAGCAGAAAAGGGTCTCACTCCGGATTACTCACCTGGAGAGAAGAAGAGACGCGAACTCGAAGCAAGCGAGCGCGAAACTCCCACGAGGCTTTCAAGGCGCAGCGCGGTTTTGCGCCGGCGCGCATCGCACCCCCGCCCTCCCCCCTCTGGCTCTCCATGGGGGGGGGAGAGCGTTTAATCCGGAGTGGATCCGGATTAGATGCATGGGTGTACGTCTCTATGCATCAGATAGGTAAAAGGGTGCAATTATAACATGGTAGATTAGATAGATAGATAGATAGATAGATAGATAGATAGATAGATAGATAGATAGATAGATAGATAGGATAAGATGAAGATAGATAGATAGATAGATAGATAGATAGATAGATAGATATATGATAGATGATAGATAGATGACTATATAGATAGAAGATAGATATAGATAGATGATATGATATAGATGATATAGGATAGAAGATAGATAGATACAGATAGATAGCAGATGATAAATAGAATAGATAGAGAGGATAGATATTATCGATAGGATAGGTAGATGATGGAGATATAGATATAGATAGATGATAGATAGATGATATAGATAGAAGATAGATATCGATAGATAGATAGATAGATAGATAGATAGATAGATAGATGATAGATAGATGATAGATGGATAGATAGATAGATAGAACAGAGAGATAGATAGAGATATAGATATGAGATATATGAATAGATATAGATAGATGATATAGATAGAAGATAGATATAGATAGATAGATGATAGATAGATATAGATATGATATAGATGATATAGATAGAAGATAGATACAGATAGACAGACTAGATGATAGAGATATAGAGATAGATAGAATTATCGAATAGAGATAGATAGATGATAGAGATATATAGATAGATGATAGATGATAAGATGTATAGATAGAAGATAGATAGATATAGATAGATGATAGATGGATATAGATAGATGATAGATGATATAGATAGATGATATAAAATATATCATAGATTAGATAGATAGATAGATAGATAGATAGATAGATAGATAGATAGATAGATAGATAGATAGATAGATGGAAAGGAAGGACAGGGAGGGAAAGAAAGAATAGAGATTTACATGAATATACACACAAACACACACATCACACACACACACACATATATATGTATACATATTTGTTTTCTGACGTTTTCGTGGGGTATTGTATGTGGAATCTTGGTTATTCGGGTTTTCTTCCCACGTGAATTGAAGTATCAGGGCGACGTTTCGATGAAGTCTCATTCATCATTTCAGGCTTGTTCTTCGGCTCTGTGCTCTCGAAAGTATGATGAGCTTGCAGCTGCTTCTTCCTTTTAACTGCTGTGGGGGGGGTGACTTGATTGGGTGGGGGCTGGCCCCTGAATGGTGAATTGATGACTGCAGCTGCACCACTACCGCCCTCAAACCCCTCTGACCCATACAAGAAGTGAACTGACACCCACCATGAAGATGTGGCACGACACGAACGCAAAGCCAAACAACAGGATCACAGCTCACCAGCTCAAATCCCCAGCAACTAAGACTCCCCTGAGCACAACCAAGCCCCCACCTGAACAGAACATACCCCAGTCAAATATTTATTTTTTAAATTGTTTTTTTTTTGTTTTTTTAAATATAAAAAAAAAAAAAATTGGAATTTTTTTATTATTTTTATTTTTTAAATTTTTATTTTATATTTAAAAAAAAAATATTTTAAATATTCTAAAAAAATTATTTTGTTTATTTAAAAAATTTTTTTATGTATTTTTATTGAAAAAATTTTTTTGTATGTCCCCTAAATTAATTTTTTTAAAAAAAAAAATATTATAAAATTTATTTATAAAGTAATTAATTTTTGATATGATTTTTGTTTTAAAAAATTTTTTTTATTTTTAAAATGTTTTTTTTTCCCCCCAGGCCGACGCCCAGAACACAGAACCCCCCACCCATCAAGTCAACCCCCCCCTAGCAGTTAAAAGAAGAAGCATTTGCTGCAAGCGCACATGACTACTGAGAAGCAACAGAGCGAAGAAACAGCTGAATGATGATGAATGAGACTTTCACTCGAAACGTCGGCCTAGATACTTCCAATTTTACGTAGGGGAGAAAACCAAATAACCAAAGATCCCATATATGATACATGTAGCATATAAGCTGTTCAGCTTCGTGTTCGGTGTATTGTTCCCCGTCCATTGGTAAGTGTGCTTTTAAAGTTGTAGCAAGCGTTTGAACAGAATCTCATTCCACGCATCATCAGTCCTCTGTAATTGTGTATACAAACTCCAATGGAGAAGCCTGATGATGGCAGATGAGATTCTGTCAAAACGTTGCTACAACTTTAAAAGCACTACAATGACGTGGGATAATACCCGAAATAAGTTGAACAGCATATATGTGTGTGTGTGTATATATGTATATATGTATATATACACATACATACACACACACACACACATATATAACCTCCAGCACACACATCCACGCCCCGTTCCAGATAAAATTGCATATTTTTCTTAAAGCAAAAAAAAAAGGTCAAAAATACCATCGAAATAGTCGCATCGGAAAAAAATAGGCAATAATTCATTTAGCTCAAGTTTTATTAAGTTTGCAAAGTTTCCCATTCCCTCTTTCTAGCGCAGTCCCTGCGCGCCCCCGCGCTTCCCATCTGCGCGCCCCCGCCTCCCATCCAAGCCTCCCCGCCACCACCTCCTCCTCCTCCTCCGGATCTGGGCGGGGGGGGTGTGGGTGCCGCCCCCTCCCTCCCTCCTTCCCCTCCCTCCTCCCTGCGCGAGCCAGAGCAGCGCTCGCAAAGTTGCGCCAAGCCAAGGCAACTCTTTGCACCGGATTGCGCGCGCGGGGGCCGGGCGGGGGGCAAGCAAGTAAATTGCAGCTGGAAGAGGGGGGTCTTCTCCCACCCCTGGGCTGGGGAAGGAGGCTTTGGGGTGGGGGGACCCAACTGAGAACCCTTCTCTCAATCTCCTCCGCTTTGGGGACCCCTCTTGTGGTTTGTGTGTCTGTCTGTGTCTGTCCTGATGGATCTCTGTTTTGGGTAGGGGGGAGGGAAGGAAAACCCCCCCTTTATTTGACCTCAACACCAGGGGAGAAAAAGTCCACACACACACACCCCAGGGTTAAAATCACCCAGCAAAACTGGCTGGGGGAGGGGAAAGCGGGGTTCGATTTAACTAGCTGCACCCCGAGATCCTTCCATCTCTTCTTTTCTCTCCACTTTTAAATGACAAACCTTCTCCTCTCCTTGCTGTTTTTTTTTCTCCCCCTCCCCTTTATTTACAGCTCCCAACTTCCCAAAACTCCGGAAAAAAAAAACAAAGTCCAGCAAATTAATCTTCGATCCGGCTGACCCAGGACGATGCTGAGATTTGGGGTATGCAAATAGCCTTGGGGGAGGGATGAAGCATTGGGGAAAGGGTTTTTTTTTTCCCTTGTGTTGGAGTGGGGGTGCCTGTAGCTAGTTCCATGGGCAGCAGGAGGTCTTAGGGGGCAGAGGTAGAGAGCCCTGTTATTTGGGTGGGTGGGGGGGTCTCCCTGGGGCATGCCTTGGGGAGCGCCNCCTGTTATTTGGGTGGGTGGGGGGTCTCCCTGGGGCATGCCTTGGGGAGCGCCCTGTTTCTGGGCTTGGCTTTCTCGGTTTGCAAGTGGGGTGCAGCTTCCCAGCTGGGGTGCTGCAGGGAGGCCTGAGGTTGCCGGGCACCCCAAGAAGCATTTTTGGGGGGAGGGGGGCTTGTGTCTTCCTGCTGGGGTGTCGGTCCTTCTTGACTTCGTCCGGGCACCATGGCTGCCAAGTGGTTCAAGGAATTCCCCGCCAACCTCAAAACTGTGTCCGACCGTCCCAAACCCAGCGGTGGGCATCATGCGAGCAAGCCGAGCGGCAGTGCCCGGAAAAACTTAGGATCGCCTGAAGCCAGCTTGGCATCCTCGTTGCCCGGGAAGAACCGGAAGAACTCGGCCACCGAGCTGGGTGGCACCAAGACTCCGTTGGCACCAGGGAAAGATGGCACCGGGAGCCGGTTATCCCGAGACAACCTCCAGGGGCTTCTGCAAGCCGCCGCAGGGAAGATGCGCAAGAATTCACGGGTGGATGGGGCCCCTCCGGAGGAGCTGGGCTGGGGGGCCCCCAAAGGGAACCCCAGTTGTGGGGGGTACATCAACCGACTCATCAAAGTCAACGCCCAGGAGAAAAATGCAAAGAACTTTTCGGGACCGGCTCCCAATCCCAGCCCAGTCCCGCCAGCCGAACCAGAGAAGCCCAAGCAAGAACCGGTAAAGGTGCCATTACAGAGGGTTTTTTTGGGGGGGGGAGATGAAGGGGTGTCCGTTTGAGGTTGGAGGAGGTGTTGCCTTTGTTGGTTTGCAGTTTGGGGAGAAAATGGGGGTTCAGTTTGGAAGGAAGGAGTAAATGATCAGAAAAGTGTTGCTGACAGTTAATTTGGGGGGGGGGTTAAAAATTGGGATCCTCTTCTGGGAAGAAATTGAGCAGATCTTAATAAAATCCAGTTTTGGAGGAAAAGGATCCAGCAATATTTATGGTGTCTGAAGTCTGTTTCTAATTTTCTTCAGTCAAATTGCAAGCAAAGAAGTAGGAAGGAAAGAAAGAAGAGAAAGAAAGAAAGAAAGAAAGAAAGAAAGAAAGAAAGAAAGAAAGAAAGAAAGAAAGAAAGAAAGAGGAAGGAAGGAAATAGGAGAAGGAAAGGAGGGAAGGGAGAAAGCGAAGGGAAGGGGAGAGGGAAGGGAGGAGGGAAGAAAGTAGAGAAGGAAGAAGGAAAGAAGAAAAAGAAGGAAGAAAGAAATAAAGAAAAGAAAAAAGAAAGGAAGGAAAGAAAGAAGGAAGGAAGGAAGGAAGGAAAGAGAAGGAAAATACATACTATAGGTGGCACGCAAATTTAATCAGTAAGCTATAAAATGTTGATTTTATTTTTTAATCCTTTTTGGAAGGTTATCATTTTGGAAGATTACGCCGACCCATACGACGCAAAGCAGACCAAGGGCCAAAGGGATGCTGAAAGATTGGAAGAGAATGACGGGTACATGGAGCCCTATGATGCGCAACAGATGATAACCGGTAATCATGGTTTGTTTCAGAAGAAATCAGGATTGCTTTTCAACTCTCACTCCCAATGGAGCAAATATTTGGGGAAAAATGCAGAGAAAAGTTACCGTCGTAACTTTGAATGGTCACCGTTGTAAGTTCAGGATGGGCCCTCCATGCTTAGTGGCATCCTTGACACCCCCCACCCCAGATTTTAACCTGGTTTTAAATCGGTCCCCCCCCCCATCCCAGCCACCTTCTGATGCTTCAGAGAGGGAGACCTAATTTTCCAGATCATCACAAGTTTGCAACGCGCGGCGGCATTGAAAAGCCGCAACAATATGAAATTTATTTAACACAACACAAGGTCAGCCATGAGCTGGATTTTTGCCCGGTGTCACTGGGACTCCCCACCCAGAGCTGAGGCAGAAAAGCCGTAGAGAAAAACAGGAAATTTGGGCACTGGAAGTTGGAATAAAAACAGGCCATTGTCGGCTGGAGACACGGATGAGACCAGAAGCAATTGTGGGGGGGGGGGGGGAATTGGGGTCCAATCTTAAAATTTCCAGCCCTTTTTGTTTGCTCCTGTTGAGCCTCCCACCCTTTGAATCTCCCTTGCCAAACAAGGGACTTTCTGAGCCTGTGCAGAGTGTCCTTGTTTTGTTTTTTTTGCAAACGGGCTTTCTTTCTTTCTTTCTTTCTTTCTTTCTTTCTTTCTTTCTTTCTTTCTTTCTTTCTTTCTTTCTTTCAAATGAAAGGCCTGCGAAGTCAATGGGGGATACAGGAATAAAGAGGGGCTTTGATGAGAGAGGAAAGGCGTGAGTTAAAGTTTAATGAGGACTAGGAATGCCCTGTGGGTTTGTTTTGTGAAACAAGGGGGGGGTGGGAGTTATAGTCTAGGGTTTGGGTGATTGGAGGGGGAAATGGGATGGGAGGCCAAAAGGAAAGCCATGTTAAAATAGGAGGTTAGTTTATACCTCTGGTTATATGACTGTGGTAAAAATATCCTTCCTTCCTTCCTTCCTTCCCTCACTCCCTTTGCTTTTTCTTTCTTTCCTTTCCTCCCTCCTTCCCTTTGCTTTCTTCTTCCTTCCTTCCTTCCCTCCCTCCTTCCCTTTGCTTTCTTCTTCCTTCCTTCCTTCCTTCCTACCTTCCTTCCTTCTTTCCTTCCCTCCCTCTTTCCCTTTGCTTTCTCCTTCCTTTCTTCTCTCCTTCCTTTCTTATGTCTGTTTATTTGTATATCATTTATACTTTTCCATTCTTTCTCTTTTCTCTTTCTCTCTCCCTCCCCCCTCCCTTTCTTCTCTCTTTCCGTTTTGCTTGTCTTTTCCTTCCTTCCTCCCTCCTTCCTTCTTTCTCTTTTCTTTTTCTCTTTCTCCCTTTCTTTCTTCTTCCTTCCCTCTTTCTTCCTTTCTCCTTCCTTCCTTCCTCTCTCTCTCTCCCTCTCTACACTTGTATTAAATGGGGGGAAAAAACCCAACCCTTCTAACACCCAATAAACAAGGCATAATTTCCTCCTGGCCTCTGTCCTGACTTGCAGAAATCCGCCGCCGGGGGTCCAAAGACCCCTTTGCAGGAAAAGCTGTCCTGCTCCTGGGCGAACCAGGGGCCAAGGGAGACCCGGGGGTCAAAGTGCCGGCATCCAAACCCCTGCAGCTTTACGATACCCCTTATGAACCGGCCGAGACGGGCTCCCAGTTCGAGACACGCCTCCCTTCGAGCGACGAACGACCGCCGGCCGAGTACGAACAGCCCTGGGAGTGGAAGAAAGAGCAGATCATGAAAGTTCTCTCCGGTAGGGAAAGAGGAGGGCCAAAAATTGGGCAGGGGAGAAGGTGGGGAGGGGGGAAATCGTATCGCACAAAGATTATAGATTTGTCCAGTGGGGATTTTCCCGCAGGGGGATCAGTTCAAACAGAGAGAAGCGAGAAAGATAAAACTGGAAGGAGGCTCCCTTAGGCCATTTGTTTAAATCAGGGGTCCCCAAAGTTTGCAACGGGAAGACTTGTGGACTCCAACTCCCAGAATCCCCCAGCCAGCATGGTTTAAGATGGGTGGACTCGAATTCCCAGAATCCCCCAGCCAGCTTGGTTTAAGAAGGCTGGAGGCCAATTCCCAGAATCCCCCAGCCAGGGTGCTTTAAGAAGGATGGACTTCCACTCCCAGAATCTCCCAGCCAGCAGTCTTTAAAATGGGTGGAGAATTCTGGGAGTTGAAGTCCACAAGTCTTAAAGTTGTCAAGTTTGGAACCTCTGGTTTAAAATCCTGGTTTCTTTATCATTTAAATTTGCTAAAAAAGTTATGCCCTCATTTCATTGGTCAAGGGAGGCAACCTGCTTGGGACCTAAACCATGTTTCTGTTTCTGCATCATCCATGCCTAACCAGGGAATCTCAGCTTGTTCATGTCCTGAGCCATCAGGATGTGAACAAACCCTGCTTTTGGCTTTTCATCCTGGTTTGTTTGCAAAGGAGGTTAGTTTGGCCCAAGCCTGAAAGATATTTGGGGGAAAATCCCCGCCTTGTTTTCACAACTTTTGCGGGTCCTTCCTCTCTCCTTCCCAGTGCAGGGTTCGGAGAAACTCGTGATGGCCGCTGAGACGCCACCCCAGCCCCAACCCTGCCCCAAAAACTGGCCATCCAAGATGGTGAAGTCTCCTACGGGGATCGAACCGGGGATGGACGGAGGAGAGCGGGTGGATTCTGCCCTCGTCTTGGAGAAACAGCCGTAAGCCATCCAGGATTTGATCTAGCTTCCTTCTCAAATCTTACCTATTTGTGTCCTCAAAAGTGTTTGTTAATCTCGGCAACTTTAAGAAGGATGGACTCCAACTCCCAGAATCCCCCAGATGGCTGAGGATTCTGGGAATTACCTGCTCCACAAAGAAGAGAGTGGACCGCATGGGAAAATCCCATTTTTCCCCCTTCTTTGCAGGTGGTTCCATGGCTCCATCACTCGAGCCCAGGCCGAGAGCCGGTTGCAGCCGTGTCCAGAAGCCGGCTACTTGGTGCGCACCAGCGAGATGGGCCCCACCAAGTATTCCATCGCCCTTAAGTGAGTGACCAAAAACCCTGCTTGGCTCAGGAACCGAGTCTAGACACCTCCCAAAGTGTGCTTGCAGGTAGTCCTCAACTTACAACAGTTCATTTAGTGACTGAAGTTACAATGGCACTGAAAAAAGTGACTTAGGACCGTTTTTTTACCCTTAACAATCCTTGTAGCAGGTGGTCAGGTGGCCAAAACTCAGGTGTTTGGCAACTGACTCGCATTTACGACAGTTGCTGCGTCCTTGGCTCATGTGGTCCCCTTTTACGACCGTCTGACCTGACCAGCCAAGGTGAAACCAGATTCGCTGAACGTCCGTGTTCCTAACTTCACATCTAACTTGATTCCCTTAAACATTGGTGGCCAGAAAAGGTCATGAGACGGAGCCAAATTCACTCAACAACTGTCTCACTTAGCAATGGAAATTTGAGGGGGGGGGCCTCCGTGACGGTCATAAGTTGAGGACTACCTGCATTGCCCCTTCCAACCCTTTTGGGGTGGGGGGAATTTGCAATCCTGATTCTTCTGTGCCTGGCTCCAAAACCGGAGCTGGGCGCGACCGAGTTTCCTTCCTGAGGATGCTGAACTTTGAAACAAATCAAGGAAAGAAAGAGAGGGGACTTTGGGGTGTGTGTGTGTGTGTTGGTGTGTGATTGTGCGCGAGAGTTGAGAATTGGGAACTCAGCTAGTGGGAAAGAAGGCTGGGGAGCCCACCCAAAAGAGCTGGTCCCTTTCTGATTCTCCCCCTTCCCTCTTTGGATACGGGGATAAAAATAAAAACATTCCATTTAAACATGCCTTAAACAAGGGAGGATTACTTTTAAGAAGAATGGGTTTCTGTAAAAAGAAAAAACACTTTGAAAAGAAAATTTTTCTTTTAAAAAAGAAAAGGGTGCTTTCAAAAAGAAGGTTTTTTTTTAATAAAACAAAGGATTTCTGTGAAAAGAGAATGCTTTAAAAAGAAACAAATTCTTTTGGAAAGAAAAGGGTGCTTTAAAAGGAAAGGATTTCTTTAAAAAGAAAGTTTTTTTTTTTAAAAAAAAGAAAGGATTTCTGTAAAGGGAAATAATGCTTTAAAAAGAAAGGATTTTAAAAGAAAGGATTTTCAGCCCCAAGTTAATCCAACCCACCTTGTGCCACAATGCATGGGAGGGGGGCAGTTGGACCAGCCAGCAGGTGGGGGGGGCGCCAACCTCGGGGGGCTGAAATGGACCCATTGGGCATGATTAAAACTTGCCAAATCGAGCCAAAAGTCGGGTCTGTTGCCTCTTGGATCCCAAAAGGGGGGAGTTGGAAGGCAACAGAAGTCAATTTCTTCTGCTTGTTTGTTGAGCAGGATTTGGCCACAAACGAAGCACCCCAGAAAGGAAGCAGACGCAGGATTCTTAAAGGGGGGGGGGTTTCAAAAGCACCCCCCCAAAAACAAAATATAATCTGCAAGGCTCGATAACAACAACAGAATTACAGAATAATGAAACAACTGAATAACAGAGTTGGAAGGGACCCCAGAGGTCTTCTAGTCTGGCCCCCTTCTCAGGATACAGAATAGCCGAGTTGGAAGGAACCTTGGAGGTCTTCTAGTCCAACCCCCTGGCTCAAGCAGGAAACCCTCTCCCATTTCAGCCCAGTGTTGCCCAATCTCTTTTCAAAAAGCCTCCTGTATTTTTACAGGGAAAAAACCAGGGTCATTTTAACTGATCTATTTATTTTATTTTTTATTTATTTATTTTGTCAAGCAATTCTAAGATAACAGGTATAAGTATAAACATAGTTATGAAGATATGAAATGGATACATATAAGAAAAATAAAAGAATAAGACAGGGGTGGTAGGCACATTGGTGCACTTATGCACACACCCCTACAGACCTCTTAGGAAAGGGGGGAGGTCCATAGTAGACAGTGAAAGGTTAAAGTTTTGGGGGGGTTGGGAAAGAAACCACAGAGTCAGGTAGAGGATTCCAGACATTGACCCCTCTGGTGCTGAAGTCGTATTTCCTGCAACCAAGTTTGGTGCAATTAACCTTGAGTTTGTATCTGTTGTTTGCTCTTGTGTTGCTATGGTGGAAGCTGAAGTATTCACTGACAGGTAGGACATGGCAATGTATGATTTTATGTACTATACTTAGATCAAACTGAAGGCAGCATAGTTCTAGATTGTCTAGATCTAAAATTTCAAGTCTGGTGGCATCAGGTCTTCTGCTAGGAGTGTTGGAGTGGAGAACTTTTCTTGTGAAATATTTCTGGACTTTCTCCACTGTGTTAATATCAGATATGTAATGCGGGTTCCAGACTGATGAGCTGTATTCAAGTACTGGTCTAGCAAACGTTTTGTATGCTCTAGTTAGTAGTGTGATATTACCAGAGATAATCTTCTTTTGGGGGGGCTCTGACTCTCTCTCTCCCTCTCCCTCCCAGGACAAGCCAGGGTTGCGTCCACATCATTGTAGCCCAGACTAAGGACCATAAATACACTTTGGACCAAGCCGGCGGCCTCTTTGACACTGTCCCCCAAGTGGTTGGCTATTACTCCACCGAAAAGCTCCCCTTCAAAGGAGCTGAACACATGACTCTCCGTTACCCGGTCTCAGTTCCCAGCAAAGCCCCCTAAATCCTCCCCTTTTAGGCCAGTTTGGAACTGGGGAAACGCGGTGGACGCCGGACCATTGGTCCCATTGGACGGGGACCTCGCCCAGCCTTCGCTTCGGCCGGAGACGGGTCTCCGTCATTTCCTTCCTTCTCCAGCAAATTTTATTCCCGCGTTTCCCGATGCGATAAGATAGGGATTTCGGGGTTCCCCCATCTGCCCCCTTTAGTTCTAAGCAACTCAGAACAACTAAGGAGACATTTCCTGACAGTTGGAACAATTCATCAGTGGAACAATTTGCCTCCAGAAGTTGTGGATGCTCCGACCCTGGAGGTTTTTAAGAAGATGCTGGACAGCCATTTTGTCTGAAGGGGTGTAGGGTTTCTTGTCTAAGCGGAGGGTTGGACTAGAAGACCTCCAAGGTCCCTTCCAACTCAGTTATCCTTCCTCCCTTCCTTCTTTCCTTCCTTCCCTCCCTCCCTCCCTTCTCTTCTTTCCTTCCTCCCTTCCTTCCCTTCTTTCCTTCCTTCCCTCCCTCCCTTCCTTCTTTCCTTCCTCCCTTCCTTCCCTTCTTTCCTTCCTTCCTTCCCTTCCTTCCTTCTCTTCTTTCCTTCCTCCTTCCCTCCCTCTCTCCCTCTTATTTCCTTCCTTCCCTTCCCTTCCCTTCCTCCCTTCTTTCCTCTGATGCTGGAGTTTTCAAAGAACAGACAGGACAACCATTTTGTCTGAAGTGAGGTAGGGTTCCCTGCCTAAGCAGGGGGTTGGACTAGAAGATCTCCAAGGTCCCTGCCAAACTCTTGTTATTCTATTCTACTCTTTTGCTGGACGCTGAATTGAGAGGCATGGAATTGAAGCACCGTCGATCAGCAGCTGCTCAAAACCGAGCCGGCTGCTTTTTTTCAAGCCAAATTCTCGGACTTTTCTTTCACGAGATTTATTGAGAAGAAAACAAAAGGGTTTTTGTTTTGTTTTGTTTTTTAATCCCAGCAGTTCCAGTCATCACCATGAAAAGCTGCGGATTTTGCATGGGCTAAACTGGGAGGTTTGGATGTATTATTAATATTTTTTTATTTTTATTTTCTTAATGGTTTCCTTACGGAGGCAGATCGCTCTCTTCGCCATTCCTCCAGAAATCAAATAAAAAAAACGCTCAAAAGAGTTTTGATTTCTTTTTCTAGCATCTTAGCTCCAGATAAACATTGCCGATGGTTTTCATTTACATTCGTCCAACGTTACCACAGTGTTCAAAAAAAGAGAAGGGATTTATGACCCTTTCTCACACTTATGACCATAATAGCATCCTCTTGGCAACATGATCAAAAATTGGGGTTGTTTGTTAATTGGCAAATGTGACAGTTGCAAGATCACTTTCTTTTCTGATTTAAAAAAAATTCTTTATTGAAATTCAAGATATTAAAAAAATTACAAAATACAAAATATTAAAAAGATTTGCAAAAGCTTCTGCAGAAGAAATGATGTCAATATCTTTCAACATCACTTTCTTGGCAGTACCATAAATGCTGTAGATACACATAATATTTGACAGTTATTTATCGTATTAGTGATATTAATTCACAGTGCTTTGCTACTATTAATAAGCAAAAATATTTCATCAATAGTTTCAAGTCTGTGAGATCTCCTGGTGGTCTCCCATCCCCATTAAAAGCAGATCTGTTTGAAGGGCTAGGGGAGGTAAAGAGAGACGCAGAAAACAGAATGAGGGAGATTTCCAGCCAGATGCCCCCTTGATTTCAGAAATCCTTTAAGAGTGACTTGGGTTTCTCCTTCCACTTTTAAGAAACACTGATCTATCCTGGTTGCATCTTGGGTTAAAAACCCACGAGAAAAATCCACTGCTTTCTGACCACCTTTTTTTGTTTTTTTGTTTTAAATTAGTTCTCTAGCTGCTTTGTGGCTTTGGCTAAAACTGGATTTGAGTCAGTCTGAAAAGTGGATCAGCCCTGTGCTCTCTGGGGCACCCACCCACCCACCCAGTTTCCTCTCTTGGCAGGATCAAATCCCGGCATTGTTTCGACTTCCTTCCCTCCCAATCTAAAAAAGACGTGTTGCTTTTTGCACAAAACTCCTGGCGCCTGTCTGGCTTTCTATGTCGACTGAAACTGATGGAAGTGGGGTGGGGTTTTTTTGTTTTTATTTTTTGCTTTTTTCGGATGCAAACTCTGAATCGTGGTTTAACTTGCTGCAACAATTTCCCACCATGCTTCTGCTTGGGTCCCTGAGGGGCCTACGCAGCCCTCCCGTCAGGGTTGCTGGGTGGTTGTTGGGTGGAGTGGGGACACTGGTTTCTGAAGTCAAGAGGGCAGCCAAAATGGATGGCTGTGCAAAATTCAGACTTTGCTGTAAAATGGTTGAAAGGGGTATTTTGAAAGAGGGTGGGATTGGGGGGGGGCAGGAAAGAAAGAAAGAAAAAGGGAGGGAGGGAGGGAGGGAGGGAGAGGAAGATGGAGAAGGAAGGAGAGGAGGAGGGGGAGGAAGAGAGAGGTAAGGAAGGAAGGAAGAAAAGGGGGGAAATGAAAGAAGGAAAGAAAAGGGAGAAGAGGAAAGGAAGGAAAAAGGGAAGAAAGGCAGGAAAGTAGGGAGGGAGGGAGGGAAGAAGGAAGGAATAGGGAGAGGAAAGAAAAAGAAAATAAGGAAATAATCACCTTTAAATACAATGGAAAATTATTCCATCCAGTCAGGTTTAGAGACTACATTTCTACATCTCCAAAGTGCCCCTTTGTTGGAATCTTTCCTCTAAAAGCTAAACATTTTGCGAAGCTAAGTTTTCAGCACAAAACAGAAGTAATGGATCAAAAAAAAATCTGTGTAAATTGAAGATTATAAAAACAAAAAAAATTCTATCATTTTTTTTTCCAAAGACCAGAATGGAGCAAAAAAAAAAAAAATGAAAACCTCTTAAAAATAGAGCGGATTTAAAAATAAATCCTGCCCTTGTGTGGCCAAAACGTAAAATACAGCTAGCATTAAAAAAAAAAAAATCATTTTAGATTTTTAAACGCTGCATAAATGCTATTTTGTGATTAAAACAATGGTTGAATTTTTTTCCCCTTTAAATAATTTGGCTTTACATCCTTGTCCCAGTGGCTTGCCAAGCCGAAGGGCAGTTTTATAAAATAACAATCAGTTTTCTTTTTTAAATTGAGTGAAATGTGTGGGAATTTGTCAGAAATTCCTTGTACTTTTTAAAAAATTAAATTAAATTAAATCTCTACACAAACATCACACTTGGAAAGTGAGGCTTTCAAATCGGTGCCTTCACACAGGCCTGACAAACCTCACAACAACTTAAAAATAAAACAAAATTTTGCAACCAAATCCCTTCCTCTTTCATTCTCTTTTATATTTCCCCCCTTCCTCCCCTCTCTCATCTGCATTTTCTGTTTTTGACTATGACACTGCCAGCTCTCTGGCTCTGGTGGTTTGTGGGTATGTGTGTCTTTTGTCAGACATGTAACACTTGGGGGAAGTTAAGAATTGCGACACGACAGGGGAAATTGCCCTCTGTCTGCGTCCAAGAGAAGAAGGAACAAGTGAACAAACTCCGAAAACCCAGTTTAGCCGGGAAACCAAGCTGCAAAACAAACCATCACGGGGGTCATGTAAATGAGGAAGAAACCCAAACAAAAGAGTCAAATCGCAAAATGTTGGACTGTTTGGGGAACCCCTGAGGCCATCTAGACAGACCCTTCTCTCTTTGCTCCAGGGCCGAACGAGGTTTTGGAAGTGGGGAGGCGACCTTCAGCCGCCCAATTCAAAAGCAACTTCCTCTTTGCAGTTTTGCTCTGGGAATAAATGAGGGGTTCCCCTTCTTTTTCATAGAATAACAAGAGTTGGAAGGGACCTTGGAGGTCATCTAGTCCAAGCCCCTTGCTCGAACAGGAGAGGCTATTCCAAATGTTAGCCTCTACCTAGGATTGAACTCGCAGCCTCCTGATTGTAACAGCTCCATATCTAGGCCACCAGACCTCTCTGAAATGTAGATTTTTCTGCTTTGAATGAAAACTATGAGAAAAAATTTGCGGGGGTTGCTGCATTTCAGGCTTCGCTTTCCAAGGAAAAAAGAAAATAAGGCTGTGCAAAAAAAACCCAAATTTGACACCGTCTTGGTAGTGCTTTTCCGGTGGTGAGATAAACCTTCAGCTCAAAATCTTCCAATGTAAACCCAGAGTTTTGACTGAGAGCCAGAAAAAAAAAAAAGATATTTTTTTAAAAATAATAAATTAATTAATCAGGCCATTCTCTCCCCGAGTGGACTCAAAACTGCTGCAAATTCTTTTCAAAATGTAGAAGGGGACATCGACATTGAGGGGAAGAGGTTCAAACGCCAAGAATTCCAGAGATTTGATTTTGAATTATTTGATGGTCTGGGGTAAAAAGGATCTTTTTTTTTTTTAACCTAACAGCTTTCAATGCTAAATCCAACATTCTACCTGGAGAGAAATAAGAGAAAACTAAGCAATCTGTTAAGATGGAAAAGGTGTAACTTATTGTAACTACTGCTAAAAAGGATAAATTTTGCCACTGCTTTAATGTCCCTGGCCCTTCGAGCATTGTGGGATTGTATTTTTTTTCCCTTTGTAGCTTTTGCAAGCTGGATTTGGCAAGGATTTTCAACCTGTGAAGATCATTGGTATATGTCATGAGCTTGGAAGATAGGATTAGGATTTGAAAACCAAAACAACCCTAACATAAGCACAACACAACTGAAACCAACCCCATTCAACCTAAACTCAACCCAACCCATCCCAACTCTAACTCCAACCGAACCCAACCCAAACTCATCCCAATCCAACTCAACTTAAGTCCAACCCAACCCAACCTCGACCCAACTCAAACTCAACCCAACCCAACCCCAATCCAACCCATTCTAATCCAACCTAAACTCAAACAAATCTATCCAACCCCAACCCAATCCAACCCCAACCCAACTCAAACCAATGCAACCCAACCCAACCCAGCCCAACTCAACCCAATGCAACCCAACTCAACCCGAAACCAAGCCAAGCCAAGTCCAAGCCCAAGCCCAAGCCCAAGCCAACCTAATCTAACCCAAACCCAAACCCAAACCCAAATCCAACCCAACTCAACCCAATTAAAACCCAACCCCAAGCCAAGCCAACTCAAGCCAAGCCAAGCAAATCTCTTTATTATGGTCTTTAACCAGCCCGATTTGGAAGCAACATTAAAAATAAAGTGATTTTTAGAAGTTCGGTTTGCCAACTTGGTTTAGGGATGGTCCAAAAGAATGAATTAAAATCTGGGCTATGTTTCTCCTAAACACTGAGTCAAAATGGACGCAAAGATGTGGTCAGAACACCAAAGCGGATTAAATCTCGTGAAACGGGCCGGCACGTGAATTCAGCTGCATAAGTTGTCCAGAAGTACATATCAAAGCAGTCAATTATTAAATACCTTTCACATCAATCACCAAAAGTGACAACTTGGTTGATGATTTTGGAAAGGGGAGGTCAGAGGGCGATGGAAGAAAAATCCACCCCTCCAAAACCACCCCAAATATCCAACATATTCATCCCCACCTCTCAAAATCAGGACCTGCCAATCAGACCCAATTTCTGGTTTTTTTTTCCTTTGAGAGGCTCAATGGACGCTCGCTCTCCTTCCCACTTTGACGGGGTGTGGTTCCCTCCCCAAAATGAGGCTTAAGACCCCCATTTAAAAAAACATAGTGTTAACTCAAAGTTAAATTATGGGAATCTTAGGAGGGGATTCAGTATGTGATGTATTTAATCACAGGGATGGCACCTTGGAATTGGCAAATAGGGGTGTTGTATTGTTGTTGTTATTTTTTTATTATGTTGAAAATGTGTGAATTGCTGGAATGATGAATTAATAGAAGAGTGAATTGCAGACTTGACACAAAAGGAAGATGAATATAATGAATCTGAAGATATATAATGATGTATGAAGGATTTGAAGAAATAGATCAAGCAGTGAACTGGAAACATTATAAAATAAGATGGGAAAAACTTGATGATTAATGTTGAAGAAAATATATCAAGTAAGTTTAAGATAAGTTATCAAATGTAAAAGATGCATATGAAATTTAAGTCAAGTTTGTAATAGAAATGTGTTAACCTGGAATCATGCTGTTCACTGGAAATATATATACATATATATTTTTTTTATTTAATACTTTTGCCAAAAAAACCCCACCTCTGTGAGATAAGGAAGAAGGTTTGATCCCCCCAAAAAACCTGGAGGAGATTTCTCACACACACACACACCCCTTTGCTTCCGTTCTCACCAGGCATCACCCCAAATTCAAAACAAGCCAGAGGAAAACGGATGGTGGATTTCGCCACCGTTTCCCTCCCCAACCTGTCAAGTGTCTCATCCCGGTTGTGGGATTGCTCAACTGTTTTTCTTCCTCTCTCGAGATCCCTTTCTCACGCTTCGGGGCAGCCTGCCTTTCCCTCCCTCCCTGAGTCCAAAAACCCAGAAGAAGAAAACACCTCCTGCCAACGTGGCCTGGGGGAAACACATGTGCCTTTTATTCCACGTTAATTTTATTCCACGTTAATTTTATTCCACATTCATCCTAAAGGAAACTTTGGGCTCGTCTCCTGCTCCCAAAAAACGGTGCCAATAATTTCACTTGGGGTTTTTGTATCCCTCTACGGGCGCATAAATAAAGTGTATAAATCCAGACAACAGATTGGAAGGGACCTTGTAGGTCATCTAGTCCAACCCCCGGCCCAAGCGGAAGACCTACATCATTTCTGACAAATGGCAGGCCAATCTGTTCTTGAAGGTCTCCAGGGATGAAGCTCCCACAAATTCCGAAGGCAATGTCTGCTTTTTACAGATTAATAGAGTTGGAAAGGACCTTGTAGGTCATCTAGTCCAACCCCCCCCACCCAAGTGGGAGACCCTACACCATTTCTGACAAATCCAGTAGTTTTTTTTGGGGGGGGACACCATTGCAAAGACACACACACACACACACACCAATTTTCCTTCCCTTTGGCTCTCTCTTCGCTCACAAAAGCAGTCAGGCATAGCGGTTACAGCAGAGCAAACCACCCAATGTCGGGAATTTGGATGGATGCCGGCGACAAAATGCCTCCGTCCATCGGAGGGCTGGAATAAACTAAGTCCCGTCCCCCTTTTAAAGGTGTCAGATGATCTGTGGCTTGTTTTGGCTAGGATGCAGTTCATCCTCAACTTACGGCCATTCGTTTAGTGACAGAAGTCACAGCGGCCCTGAAAAAAGGGACTTGGGATGGTTTTCCACCCTGCAGCGTCCTTGTGGTCACGCAATCAAAATCCAGTCTCGTATTTATGACGGTTGCAGTGTCCCGGGGGTGCCCTTTCACGGTCTTCCAGGCAAGAGGGGAGACAGATTGGCTTAGCAACCGTGTGGGGGTGAAACTTTGGGCAGCTCTGTTTCCAGGGCCCCCAAAAAGGATGTGCGGTCCATCTCCGGGAAGAGTTTGTGAGCCCTGGGTTGCAAAAACCCCACGATTTAGTCATTGTTTTGGGTGAAGGGAACAAGGAAGCAGAAGGAAAACAAGCCACCCCGGTCACTCTCCAGTTCTCACACGTTGGAGGGAGGCTGTTTCCAGCTTTGATTTGAAAACCAAGTTTTAGAGGATAATTTTAAGAGGGGCACACGTCAACTCCCAGAATTCCCCATTTAAAAGGAATGGATTTTGACTCCCAGAATTCCCCATTTTAGAGGGATGGACTTCGACTCCCAGAATTCATGCATGCTGGCTGGGGAATTCTGGGAGTTGAAGTCCATCCGTCTTAAAGCTTCTTAGGCTTTAGACATTTTTACCAACAAAAGCACCAAAATCAACAGGAGCATCTTATGCATTTATTCACTCAGGAAAAGGAAATGCAGCTGAACAGTTTTTTAACTTTTAACTCCAAACTGAACAAGATTTTTTAGGTTTCAAATGTTTTTAAACGTTAAGCACATTTTGCAGCTTCAGCCATTTCAGTCCTTTGGCGGCTTCCTTCTCTCTTTCACCCAAAGTTAAATCTGATCGGATTAAATGTTCTCCGTTTCTGCATCCTCCCACTCATCTCCTGTATAAGAAGTCCGCGACTTACAAACGGTTGGTTCATTTAGTGACGGTCCAAACTCACCAAGGCACTGAGAAAAGAGACTGTTAGGACTCTTTTCAGGACTTGTTTTTCAGACTTATGACCTCAGAAAAGGTACTTTGGGATCATTTCTCACACTTAACGGCCGTTGCAACTTCCTCAGGATCACCTGATCAAACCCCAGACAGTAATTGACTCATATTTATGATGAGTGTTTCCCTTTTTGAGACCTTCGGCGAGCCAAACCAATGGGCAAGCCGGATCCACTTAACAACTGGTTTCCTAACTTCACCAACTGTAGTGATTCACTTAACAACTGTGGCTGGAAAGATCGTAAAATGGGACCAGTGCTCCCTCGCTCCAATGTCTCGCTTAGCGGCAGAAATTCAGGCCTCCAGTCGTAAGTTGAGGATACACTTACCCATATTTCAGGGAGGTTTCATCCCCCTGGAATTCCTAAAGTCCAAATTTACAACTGGCACTCAAAGTTGAAAGAAAGAAAGATAAAAAGAAAGAAAGAAAGAAAGAAAGAAAGAAAGAAAGAAAGAAAGAAAGAAAGAAAGAAAGAAAGAAAG